>CABHPQ010145525.1:4736-19028 GCA_902168405.1 Peromyscus aztecus
ACACACACACACACACACACACACACACACACACACACACACACACACAATCTTAAAAAAAGAGTTTGTCTATTCAGGCTCATTGCTGGCCCAGGTTCCAGTCTTGAGTGTTTAAGGTGGCTTTGCAGCCTTGGTACATGAAGGGGAATCCCTTCCTAAATAATCTTACCACATGCTACATATAGAAAAATCACGTCATCTGGCCCTTTTTGAAGTCACAGCTCATTAAATGATCTCAGCTCTTAAAAACCGATCTACTAATTTGGTATATCGTGTGATATCATGTTTTTAACTCCTCCACCATCCTTTCTTTTAGGAGGTGACTGTATTTGTAGAGCTAAGCAGTGGATATATAGATAATGCAAACAGTCATATCAGGTGCAGAACTGAACAAGATAGAGTGTTTTAATTACTGTTAAATTTCTGGGATAAAACACCGAGACCAAGGTAACTTATAAAAGAAAACATTTAATTTGACTTAGTTTCAGAGGGTTAGAGTTCATGATGGCGGAGCAAAGGAACAGCTGAGGGCTCACATCTTGATCCCCAATCGTGAGGTAGAGAGAAACACACTGAGAATCCCACAAGTCTTTTGAAACCTCAAAAGCCCACCCCTGTGTCACACCTCTTCCAACAAGGCCACACCCCCTAACCCTTCCCAAACATTTCTACCACCTGGGGACCAAGAATTCAAATCTAGGAGCCCACGGGGGGGGGGGGGGGGCATTATCGTTCAAACCACCACAAGGAGAGACATGAACAGTGACGCTCCTCTAAACACTGGGTTTTTAACTTCTCCCAGCCATCTCAGGGAGAACTCGGCTGTACGTCAATTCAGCAACATTTCTTTTTCTCTTCCTTGAGCCCCAAACCCAAACAAAGGAAGAGAGAAAGAGAAAAAAAGGAAGAAACAAAGGAAAGCAGTTAGGTATATAAGCAGTCACATACATCAGTTTATACAAATAGCAGCAAGAAGCCCAAAGAGTCCATTTCCCACTCTTCTACAAACTGACCTGATTGGCTTCTGCGTAGCAGAGAAGAACTTCTGCCACCTTTGGGTTCTCAGTCTTCAAGAACAGAATTGCCCTTTATCTCTTAAAGAAAAAGAAATGACTATTTATGATTATCATCATTACCGTATGGAATGAACTCTGTCATCTGTCACTTACTTATGATTGGGTCTTAGTTCTGTCAATTTGACATAAACTAGTATCATTTGAGAGGAAAGCCTATTGAGGAATTGCCCAGATCACATTTGGCCTGTGGGCGTGTCTGCGGTGGGGTTGTCTTGATTATTAACTGACATCGGAGGGCCCAACCCATTGCAGGCCATACCATCCGTAGGCAGGTGTCCTGGGCTGTCTAAGAAAGCTAGCTAAGCTTGGGCCTCTGAGCCAGTCACAGAGCAAGCCAGCAAGCAGCATTCCTCCATGGATTCTGCTTCAAGTTCTTGCTTGAGTTCCTGACCCAACTTCTATCAACGATGGACCGTGACCATAAGTCAAATAGAGCCTTTTCTCCCCGAGTTGTGTTTGGTCAGAGCGTTGGCACAGCACAGCAGCGGAAAGGAAAGTAGAAGGGCTTCTTTGATTTTATCTACAAGCCTCCTATGTGTACCCTTGCTGATGATCCCATCAATAGACCGGATACCATGATTCACCTCACAGGTTCAAAGTCCTGCAGACAATTCTGTGCACATATAATGTCCTTGTAAAGTAATATTTGCCTAAGCAAATATTGGATTTTTGATTGTAATATATAATCTTAAAAGTTAGTAAATTAAATGCCTTTGAAATACTTACAGGCTTAATGCTTAATAAGTATAATGATGTTATTTTTAATGGCAGGATGAAGAAATAAAGTTAGTTTGCCTCCACAATGTTTGAAAGTTTAAGGTGATTCAGAATAGCTGAGTTGATATCTAATAAAGTGACTTTTTCAACTTCTGAGTCTTTTACTGCCAGGAAATTGCTCCCGTGGGAAAGTTGCTAGGCTAGAGTGTTTCTTGAGAAACAAACAGTTCAGAAAAAAGGAAGCTACTTTTAAAATGAAAGTAAGACTAAGAAAAGCCAGTAGTTAGTTGATTAAAATGTCGTAGAATCCAGCTGGAGCACAGATGACAAGTTTATCAGAATATCCACGATGTCCACCAGACCTGGGAGCTCTCAGATGAGCTGTGGGCAGGTGTCAAGGTGTCAGGGGGGCTGTACCCCTTCACCTCTCCTGAGTTTGATCCCTAGACCTTTTTTTTTTTTTTTTTTTAAATATCAGACTCTGGTATTTTCTTACTTGCTCCAACATTGTTGTCATCCTTTGTCAGCCTTTTGGGGGCTGAGATGATAAGTGTGTCTGTCTCACAACATTTAGTACCACTGCTAATGTTTTTATCTTTCCATCACAGCTCGTCTTTTCCTCTGTGAATTCATAGATTGCACACTTAACTTGGCTTTGAAATGTGGCCTCTCCCCACTTACAAACTGATTTTATAGGCAGCCAGGTGTTAGAAACGGATAAACACGATCCACCTGCTCATTAGTAGATGCAAGGGAATAATCATGGTTATCTTGGGGAAATGATAAAAAAAAAGTCCTCATCTCTGAAGCTGTGGTCATTTACACTGCCTGAGATGTGACTCAATCCTTCATAGACTCCTCTGGCAGTCTCTGGAGAGAGCCTGAAATTTGAAACCTCTGTGTCTTTAGACCAATGATGGCAATCTTATTATTATTATTATTTTTTGTTTAGGTCCCACCCAGATAATGGATAGCTTCAGATTTGATAGCTAATCTGTTGCAGTTATGATGCCTCTATAGTATGAGGGCAGCCATAGACAATATATAAACAAGTGGGCCTGGCGTGAGACTACAAATTGCTTATTGTCAGAAATACGTTGAGTGTTCAGGCTTTTCACCAGGGGTAGTTTTCAGGACCCTATTCTAGACTGATCGATTTCTTGCTGAGAGACTCTGCACTCACCGCACGAGGAAATGCAAGGAATGGGTACTATCTCACACTCAGCTGAGAGCCTCATGGGATACAAATCATGGTGGTGGAATGGTCTGTGGCCAAACCCTAGGAGAGACACAACAGCCTCAGCTGGGAGAAGAGTGCTAAGCAGGCAATTCCGAAAATTCCTGCTGCTGTCGAGGATTCTGTTAGCCCAGTGGTTTTCAGCCTTCACTGCACATTAACATCATTTGGGGAGCTTTAAAGAAATCCCGATGCTCAGGCCTCACACAGAGCTAGTTAAATCAAGAATCTCAGGGAGTAGGGCCCCCGCACCGATTCTGAAAGCTCCCAGGTGATTGCAATGTAGGAATTGCTGAGCTTGGCTGTTGTATGGGCCAGTGGCGAGCGTGCCTCTTCCTCCAGACCCAAGGCTTGCCCTAAAACCATGCCTCATTTATGTTTCTCTAACCTTATAATTGAAAAAAAAATATAATATGATATATAGCCATGAAAGTGAACATTATGAATAAAGGCTCACTAAACATGATTTGTGATTTTGGAGATTTTAAGATTTATTTCATTAAAAAATGTCGTGTATGTGTATTTGTACACACGAGTGCAGGTGCCTGTGGAATCCAGAAGAGGTTGTCAGGTCCCCTGGGGCTGGAATGACAAAGTGGTTGCCAGCTGGCTAGTGTGGGTTCTGGGATCCGAACTCAGGTCCTTAGGAAGAGCAGCAAATGTTCTTAACTCCTGAGCCAACTCTCCAGCCTTCAGATGGGTTTTTGTTTTTAAAGGGAACAATTTGTATTCCCAGCTTGGATTCCTAAGTTACCGTTTTTTTGTTCTGGTTGGACACATTTCCTACATTCTTCACCTTGCATTTTTAATACTTCTGAAGTGAGAATGCAACTCAGCACAGCTATGAACATTTAATGTAGCCTTTCTTTTTGATGCTTGTAGGGGGTTACACATTTGCCCACAGGATACTTCTGTTTCTTTATCATTTTTAAGTTCTGACCTTCCTCATCAGCACCGGCCCGTTGGGATGGGATAAATTATTCAGCTAGCAGGATGGTAAAATGGCGTGATTCAATGACTTCAACAGTGTCTTTTGGTAACTACTCTGTCCCTTCCATAAAATGATCAGGAACAGATGGTTGAGGTGTGTCTTGTTTATGCGTTTTTGTGGTAAGAGACTGGGCCTTTGGATTAGTGTGATGACCTTTGCACTTCTATGGAATGGCTGGTCTAGAATTCTCTGTAGACTGATGATGTTTCCTCAAAGGTCACCATTATCATACATACACATAAGGGCTTTTTGCACAAGCCTGGCACCTGAGCTCAGTCCTCAGAACCCGGAAGGAGAGGACCAACTCCACAAAACTGTCTTCTGGCTCCTCTTGTGAGCCACTGTATGTGGGTATGTGTGTGCCCCTACACATGTACACAGTGATCACACACACACACACACACACACACACACACACGCTCTCATAATAGAGATTGTGATGTATGTGGACATCCAGGAATGGGTCCACGTGACCTGTGAGGACATGGTTAGAAGCTGGTCATCTGGAAACCAAGGAATAGTTTCAGAAAGAGCCAAACTTTCTTGACTTCTGGCATCTAGAATTATGAGAAAATAAAATTCTATTGTTTAAGCTTCGCAATCTGTGGCACTTGGTTATAGTATCCTTAGCAAATGAACTAATAATGAGAATTTAAGAGACTAAAACCCAGCAAAATAAGTAATAATAAAAACATGCCAGCTCCTGAAAATAAGCCATGTATAATCTTGTGACCCGCAGGGGGGGGGGGTGTGCTCCCTTCAACATAAAAGACTGGCTCTAAGACATTTGCTTCTGGATAATTTTGAACTGATCAAACCACAGGTAAGCTGTGCATGGAGGAGTTATTTATTCAGAATTTCTAAAAATTTGCTTTTCTGTCATACTGGTTAGGGGAACTGGTTTAGAAACACACACACACACACAAGTGATGATTTATGTAAAAGCTACAATGTGTTATTAAAATTTTATATATGATGATGGCTGTATTAAATTACAGTGTACCCCTAAATAGTACAAATCATGTCATGAGAACTAGATTATTTCCTTAAATGATGAAGGCATCTGAGAAATCACCTTGCAGTACCAGAACAGAGGTAGGGTTAATCAGGCCACAGACTGACTGACACGCACCCTTCGGTCATGCACACATTCTTCCCCCGTCTAAACCAGAAGCTCGTTTTCCACCACCAAAGATGAGCTAAAGCATCTCCCTCCGTCATCCTCCCAAGAGAGCCGTGTTCATTAAATTCTTTTCCTGCTTTTTAGTATTTCTTTTCAAGTTGATATCTGAGGTGAGTATGCAGACCTAATTTTTTTGTCTCTCTATCTTGCACCCAGAGTCCAGCCCCTGGTTGAGGACCATCTGGTTTACCCCTGTTATTTCCTGGTGGGAAGCCACGTGTCCTTCGGGGCTCTTCTTGGAAGGCCCATTCCATCTTTGTGACTGTTTGCGGCTCTGCAGAACCTTCTCTGTACTTACGGAAGTGTCAGCGATTTGCTCTTCCTGCTACGGTACAGCCGCTCCCGTGCTTCCCACATTGCCATCTCGGAGCTTATTCATTTTTTATCTCTTAAATCCCCACAGTACTGTTTCCAACACAGTATGTGCACAATAAATGTTTATTGCCTTGAAATGAGCTGAAAGAAGCTGGTGGTTGATTTTGGGAGGCCGTTGCGTGTTAATTTAGAGGAACGCAAAGGCTCACCATCCTTCAGCCTTGCTGGGTCAGCCTGGGTTGGTTTTGGAAGGAAGTGAAGAGTAGATACAGTTGTCAGGGGCTTGAGGAAGAGCTACCCCCCCCCCCCCCGCCCCCACAACAAGTCCAGGGAGACTTTTTGACGGGCAAATTTATAGAAAAGTTAAATAGTCATATCTTTTCTACTTTTCTGATCTGTTCCAAAACCCTGACAAATTTAAAGCAAATTAACATAGCTTAAAAGCCTTGTATCCTATTTCATAAATTAAAATTAACTGAAAGGAGCAAAAGTAGCCCTGAAGGCTCCTGTGAGCTACTGGAGGAAGGTTAAAAATTCAAAGCATTTTAGCTCATCAACAAGAAAAGAGATCGCTGTTAACACAGCCTTTTAATACCACAGTGATAGCAGAGTGTGAAGAGGAAAACCAGAGTTCGATTGGGAAAGAACATGAATATAGAATAGAAATGTGTTGTTACCCAAGTTGACATTTAAAAACTTGCCATGGAGCAAGTGTCAAGGAGCCAGGAGCCAAAGCAATTGTTACATTCATGTCCCAAACAAGATGAAACCGTAAGCGCCCGTCATATTCCGCAGTACTCAGACTGTGTGCTAGCAAGCTCTCTATAAGGGCGAGCGAACGGCTGGTTCACCAAGCTTACCAATGTAAGCTTCAGTGTCTTTGAAGCGTCTAGAGAAGTCCATCTGAATTAGAGTCCAGTGTGCTGTGGGTTGTGCAAGGAAACAGTCCCGTATACCTGATGTAGGAAAGATTATACAAACTATTTCTTTGAATTCTAACATTCAACGTATAGTGATTGCACACCACTTAGGATTTATTTAGTTACATGACATGTTAGACTTCCAGAATTAATAAAGTATAGGAATTTCTTCTTTATGTATTACTTGAGTCTGCTAAGACTATTTTAAAGAGAGGAGGCCTTCTTCCTGTATCTCTTATTATTATTTATTTGCATTATTCGTGATCAGACCCAGGACCTTGCACATTCTAGGCAAGCATTCTACTATTGAGCTACACCCCTAAGCCCAATTCCCTGATTTTTAAATATATACATATACATATGTATATGTAATTTATTTATTTATTTGAGTCTGGGTCTTGCTAAGTTGCTCAGGCTATTCTTGAACTTACAGTCTTCCTGTCTCAGCCTCCCAAGTAGGTTGGAATACAGGGTAGTGCCACCAGACCTGGTTTATTATTATTATTTATAAGTGTACACTAATTGTATAAGATAATGGGCTTAATTATGTCATTCTAATACATCCGTGTAATTCATTTTTCTTTTATCTTTGATGAAGGTGTTGTTATAGCAAAGCACAGGGGTACAGACTAAAAGAAGCACACAAACCCACGTTTATTCAATAAAGCTGCAAGCCTGGAGATTTCCCATATTTAAAAATTTCTAAAATTCCAAAAAAAAAGAGGGGAGAGGCGAGGTTGTGCATTTGTGACAAAGTATAAAGGTGATAAAATATCCTGGGTTCTGTAGGAATCATCTCTGCTACAGGTTCAACCCCAAGTTTTCCATTCTTTATAGAAAAGCTTTTTGTACTGTAAAGGAAAGTGAAGGGACAGGAATCATTTTACAGAATATGTCGGAAGTTAATTTTACTGGTTGCTGGTATTCCTTCGGAGATGGGAGACCTTTTCAAATAACACACGCACCCCCCACCTCCTTGGTGAGACACATCTGCTGTGGTGAGTCACAGTCCCTGATGGGAGTAGGTGTCAGCCCTTAGGTGAACTGAGGTGAAAAAAAAAGTTCAGCTGTCTTCTCTTTCCGAACAGGATTGCCAAGCCTATTTACTTTCTAAGGTAAAAATGAATCATTGGAAATGTCACTTAACTTTAGCTGATATTAGATAACTATATTGGGGTGCTTAGAAAGAAAATTTAGGTTTAAACTACTTATACAAGTGAACAGCTTACAAGTTGCAATTGCATTTTTTTTTTTAAATAAGCATCATGTTCTTATACAATGTTCCTGTTCACATTTTTCACTTCTGTGGCATTTACTATAAAGAACAAAGCATTTCCAGAATGCTCATTTTAATTTCAAAGGTTAGGGTATTTTGTGGGAAGCATTTGGTGCTCGGAGGATTCAGACAGTAGTGGAAGATTGTGCCGTGGGAAACAGCGTGAACTGTGCACTTAAAAGATGGAGGGAAGGAGCCTTTTAGACACAATGCTCATTCTTCACTTCAAACAGAAGTTTTAAACTGGGTGTTAATCTAGACAAATACCTTCTAACTCTGTAAATAGGAGCAGAGATATTTGCTCTTTGGTGTTTGTGGAAGCCCCTGTGATACATCAGGCTTTTTGTCATTTTCCTATGCTACCCCTTGGCTGCTGGTAAAGCATTCCAATGTGCTGTGAACAGCCTACATCATACTCAGTTGGGAGGTGGAGGCTCTGAGAGGAAGGTCAGATTAGGCCCAAAGAAAGCACCTGTGACAGGGATTGTTGTGTCCAATTTTTCTCATCTCCATTGTGCACAGACTAGAAAATCTGCAATGTGTCTTGTTATGAATTTTAAAAACACTGGACCTTACTTAACCAGTTCATAGTCTTACTGGATGAATGGGATTTCCTCCCTCCTTGTCCTCCTCTTCCTTCACTCTTTTCTTTCTTCCCGAGATAAGATTTCAAGCCTCCAACTGGCTATATAGTTGAGGATGGACTTGAACTTTGAACTGTTATGGGATTACAGGTGCTGACTACCTGTAATCCAGGTGCAGGCTGGATTATAGGGACTCAGTTATGTGGGGGGTCCAACCAGGCCATGGTACATGCTAGGCAAGTGACTGAACTATATCCCCAGGCCCTGTTCTTATTTTCATAGTAAGGAAACACAGACTTGTTCCAAGATGTTTCACTGTTGGTTATGTATACAGGAATAAAATAAATCAGATAAAACAGAAAATCATTAGAAAAGGGAGGAGAATAGGTTAGACAAAAGTTATTTTCATCCCCATTGCTTGTAAATTCTTAGTTCTTAGATAAACAATGGCTCCAAGCCACCCCCCCCCCACCGCCCCATCAGTTCTAATAACAATCAGTAGGCAAAGTCTCTATGGGCTCTAGAGCCTGGAGGGAGTGGCCTGTCCTTTTGTGAAAGATGTGGAACACAGGCGTAGTAAGATGGGTAAAGGCATTTGCTGTCAAGCTTGACAACTTTAGTCCTATCCCCGAGACTCACATGGTGAAAGGAAAGGACCAACTTCTATAAATTATTGTTGGACCTTCACATGCATGACCCCCACCACCCCCAAAAATGTAAGTTTAAAAAGATATGGTACACAGTTTTCAGGGCCTAGCTTACTTGATTTTTTTTAAATGTTTATTTTTAAGAATTTTTTTTCTAAATTTAAAATTCAGTGTATATGTGTTTATCTCTGTGTGGGTATGTACCTATGGGTGCAGTGCCCTTGGAGGCCAGAAGAGGGTGTTGGATCCTCTGGACCTGGAGTTACAGGCGGTTGTGAGCCACCCAAAGCAGGTGTTAATTGAATTTGGGTCCTTGGAAGAGGAGCACATACTCTTAAGCCTTGAGACATCTTTCCAGTCCCTTATTTTTTTCTATTAATTTTTTAATATAATATATTCTGAACATGGTTTCTCCTCCCCCAACTCCTCCCAGATCCTCCCTACCTCCCCACCCACACAATTCCACATTCACTCTTCTTTCCTTCCTTCTTTTTTCCTCCCTCCTTCCCTCCCTTTTCCCCTTCCTTTCCTTTCTCTAGAAAACAAACAAAAAATCAAACAAACCAGAATTAAAGAAAAAAGAAAAAAACACAACAAACACACACGCACACACACACACACACACACAACCATGAAAATACAAAACTGGAAATCATAATACATAAGCAAAAGACTAGTAAGACAAAAAATGCCCAAACAAAGCAATATGGGACAAAAAGTCTAAAAATACACCATTGAGTTCATTTTTGTATTGGTCATCTACTGCTGGGCATGAGGCCTACCCTTAAACGTGGTTTATATACCCAGTGAGACTCTCCTGGAGAGAATTTTTTCCTTACCAAGTACAGACAGTTTCTTAGTTAGGTGTGAGAGCTCATATGGCTTGAATCTGTGCAGGCCCTCTGTGTGCTGCCACAGTCTCTGTGACGTCACAGTGCATCAGTCCTGTTGTGTTTTGAAGATGATACTGTTTCCATGGGGTCATTCATCACCTCTGGTTCTTAATCAGTCTTTCTGCCTCCTGTTCCACGTAGCTCCCTGAGCCCTGAGGGGAATGGATTGATGAAGACGTTCCATTCAGGACTGAGTGTTCCAAAGTCTCTCACTCTCTGCACATTGTCCCGTCGTGGGTCTCTGTGTTCGCTCCCCTCTACTGCAGAGGAAGCTTCTCTGATGATGGTTGAGCTAGGCATTGATATGTAGGAATAGCAGAATGTCACTGAGAGTCATTTTACTGCTACGTTCCTTTAACAGAGTAGCATTTGGTTTTCCTGTGAGCCCATGGCTGAACCAGAGCAGTGTCAGGGGTGGGTTCTATGTCATGGAGTGGGCCTTAAAGCCAATCAGACAGTGGTTGGTTACTCCCACGTTTATGCCATCATTGTCCCAGCGTATCATGCAGGCAGGTAACCACCGTGGATTGAAGGTTTTGTAACTGGGTTGATGCTTACTTTTCTCATCCTGTAGCTTGCAGAGTACCTTCTGTGACTGTGAACACTAATCAGTCGGGGTGAAGCCTCCAGTTAGGCACCAGCAAGACTTCTCCATGGTCAGTGGAATATTTAGGTGTTGTCTTCAGCAACAAGGCCTTTCCATCAGTTTGTGAAGAGCAACCAATATCCTGGGCAACAGCCTGAGATTTGGGGGATTTTCACGGGGCCCTTTTGGCCAATGACTCAACTAGATGTTACTCATTCCTGGCACTGGGGGTTTCATGTGGTGGAGAAAGATGATTACTTAGGGTTTGTCTCCCTCCTTATCTGGTGATTCCCTTTAGGTTTCTTTCATTTACATATATATTTTAAGAAGCTTCTAGTAGGTTTCCATGTGCTCCTCCAATGGCCCGTAGTGTTCTTTGTTTCCCCCTGTACTCTCCCTCTACTTCTGTCTTCTCTCTCTCTCCCTGTTTAATTCTCCAGTTCCAGTCCCTCCCTATCTCTCCATAACTGTCTATTCCATTTCCCCTTCATTTGGAGATCCTCCCTTCCCCATAGTCCCTTACTCTCTATACCTAACCTCTGTGGTTATATGGCTTGTACATGCTTATCAAATGCTTAAAAACTAACATCCACATGTAAGTGAAACATACAGTATTTGTCTTTTTGGGTCTGAGTTACTCAGGATGATTTTTTTCTAGTTCCATCCATTTACCTTTGAATTTCCTCTTCTTTTCTTTCTTTCTTCTTCTTTCTTTCTTTCTTTCTTCCTTTCTTTTTTTTTTTTTTGAGGCAGGGTTTCTCTGTGTAGCCCCAGCTGTCCTGGAACTCACTCTGTAGACCAGGCTGGCCTCTAATTCAGAGATTCACCTACCTCCGCCTCCTGAGTGCTGGGATTAAAGGTGTGCACTGCCACAGCCTGTATGCAAATTTCATTTTTTAAACATCTGAATATTCCATTGTATAGATGTACCACATTTTCACTATCTGTTCATCTGTTAATGGACATCTAGGCTAATGGACATATGCTGAATAGAACAGCAATGAACATGGATGAGCAAGTGTCTCTTCAGTGGGATGTAGAGTCCTTTGGGTAGATGGCCAAGAGTGGTAGAGCTGGATCTTGAGGTAGATATATTCCTAGCTTCCTGAGGAACTGCCACACTGATTTTCAGAGTCAACCCCTTACTTTTAAATTTTATTTATTGTTAGTGTATGTGTGTGTGTGTGTGTGTGTGTGTGTGTGTGTGTGTGTGTGTACCTATGTATAATATGTGTGGGCACATGTGCTGCAGTGTGCTGGTGGAGGCCAGAGGACAACTACCAGGCATTAGTACCCTCCTTCTATTTTGACTCCAAGGATGGAACACAGGTCATTGGGCATACTAAGTGGTTTTACCCAGCTCACCGACTCTGTTTACCTGTTTCTAGTTGGCAAAGAACTGTGTATATTTATGAGGTACAATGGTGGTTTGATATGTGTGTACATTGTGGAAAGATCCAGTCTAGCTAATTAACATAGCTAGCATCTCACTGCCCTACCATTGGAGCCCCTGTTTCAATAGGAGCCCCAGGTCTCCTAATTCTTACGCTAGATACAAATGATTTTTCTGCTTTATAAAAGTTTTATCCCAGAATTTCTTCTGGGACCCAAGGTTTAATTAAGAAATGGAAGCAATGGCTATTTTTCATAAAGTAATAGTATGAACTTTTTTCTAAATGTATTTTCCTCTTTTAAATTAAGAATTTTATGCACACATACAATGTTTTGATCAAATTCCTCTCATCCCCTCCTCTCCCACTCCTCCCTTACACTCACACGACTTTTCCCTCCTAACTCTATGGGCTCTCTCTCTCTCTCTTTTTTTTTTAAAAACCCATTGAGTTCACTTAGTGATACCTACACATGAATGTGGATAGGACCTAGCCTCTTTTCTTTTCTTTTCTTTCTTTTTTTTTAAAAGATGTATTTACTTATTATGTATACAGCATGTATGACTGCAGGCCAGAAGAGGGCACCAGATCTCATTACAGGCGGTTGTGAGCCACCATGTGGTTGCTGGGAATTGAGCTCAGGACCCCTGGAAGAGCAGCCAGTGCTCTTAACCTCTGAACCATCTCTCCAGCCCCATGGCTAGCCTCTTAGGGCCCGAGTTTCTGAAGAAAACTGACTCTCTTTCTCCCACCACCCATCAGTTGCTAATAGTTCATCAACTAGGGTCGCAACTTCCTGAGCCCCTACCCATCCATGCTGGGGTTTTCGTCTAACGTGATCTTGTACAGGCTTGTGTTTGTAGTCACGATTGCTGTAAGTTCATGGGTGCAACAGCCTGTCCTATCCAGCAAATAATGTTTCACTGCAGACACCCACTCCTTCTGTCTTTTCCAGTCTTTGTGCCCCTTCATCCTTGATGATCCCTGAGCCTATATAGTGGACCTGACCTTGAACGTCTTATCTTCCCACTGCCGTCTCTTGATATCTTTCTACCTGCACCCTCCAAGTGCTGGGATAACAGGTGTGCGCCACCACACCTGTATGAGTTGCAGTAGGACTCAAACTTAGGGTCTCATGCTTGCCAGTCAAGTACCCTCTCCATTGAGCCATGTGACCAGTGTGCTTTCCCCCATTTCCGCTTCTTTATTAAACATATGTATTTTTTTCCACATGAAGTTTCTGATACACCCATAGCCCTCCGAGGCCTTTACCCAGTAGTAAGACTTGATGAGATTTAATAACTGTGACTCTCCTTTCTAATCTTCAGTGGCTGCCCTTGAAGGAACGACTTGATTTCTGGGGATATAACAACGGTCCCTGGAATGAGTCTTGTTTACTGGGACACGATTCTGTTTCTTCTGGGCTGTTTTATCTCAAGACTAGGGTTCTCCCTGCAAGATGTTTAATAAGTTCCTTGTGTTTTTCCGATTTTAGGTTACCACACTTGTAAATTGTCCGCAGAATCCTTCCAACAGGAAAAAGGGACGTTCAAAGAGAGCCAAAGTTCTCCTGGCTTCTGTGGAGGAAGCAACTTGGAATCTGTTAGACAAGGGGGAGAAGATCGCCAAGGAAGCAGCAGTTTTAAAGGAAGAGCTCACAGCTGCGCTTCAGGAAGTTCGCAAAGAGGGTGAGTATCGGTCCCAGTCAGGAGCATACCGCATATCCTGAGGGCCTCGGTCACTGCAGTAGATGTTGGGAGTGTTTTGTTTTGCAGGCTTGAGTTTATTAGTCTTGCACACAGCTGTGAAGAGCAAGCTGTGCTGTGGGAGGCAGAGTGGCTCATTAGGCAGCTCCAAGGTGGAGTCCCAGGCTTGGCTCTTCTCTGGTTATGGAGTCTCTGTGTATAGCTCCCCACCTCCAACCATACGGCATGCAGCTTCTCCATAATAAACAGAGAGGTTTAATGATGTGGAAGATGACTCCGCCCGTACACAATGAATTATAAAGTTCTTTATAAACAGTCGGGAGACATTTCCTCTCTGATGGGCTCAGAAATATGTTTTCTGCTTTGCAGTGTTTGGAAGCTTAGGTTTACCAAGCCTTTTTTTTTTTTTGGCTAAAGCTTTGTATAAACCACACATAATCTGTGCTGATTTGCTCATATTATATAATAAAAGCATATATTCTGACTTTTGATATTTTTTACTATGATAACACAACAACCAACTTTCTCCCTTGAAGATTACAAGTCTCATCTACAGGATATTTAAAACAAGATTGAAAAGACTTAATTTGTGCCTATGGCGGGTGCATTTGTTTGATTAATCCTGTCTATGCAGGCATATGTGAAGGTCAGAGGTAGATGGATGCTGGAATGTCTTCCTGTTGCTTTTCTGTTCTTTCTATCTATCTGCCTGTCTATCTATCTATCTATCTATCTATCTATCTATCTATCTATCTATCTATCTATCTATC
>CABHPQ010145526.1:0-23829 GCA_902168405.1 Peromyscus aztecus
GGCTGTGGGCAATGTGAGTGCATTGCAGGTGCAGATGAAGCAGCCGGAAGCCTGAAAGGAGGTGAAGGCTCTGCTTTGACTTGATGGTGGGGGACCAGAGGCTTGGTTGCTACCCTGAAAGCTAAGAGAGAGTTCCTGAACAGAGTCCCTCTGCAAGGGAAAGAAATGGACAGTTTATGATGGAAACCATTTTATGAGCTAATTGATATATTAGAACATGGCCTCAGTGCAGTCTGAGTTTCTTGGATTGGATAGACACACACTAAAGGATAATTTCCTTTCAAATAGACAGATATTTTGAGAAAGAAGAGGGTGTTCATATTGGGATACAGGGTGTCAGTTATGTAATTCTCAAACATCTACACCACACACACACACACACACACACACACACACACACACTTAAGACCTGAAAAGCATACACCTTCTGACCCAGTTCTCTCCAGAGAGTCAGGCACTATCGATGCTTTCCAGAAGAGAAAGTGGGTCTCAGGGAGTGAGAGATGGGAAAAGACTTTTGCTCTGAATCATGGAATCTATTACCTTCCAGGAAATAAATATATTAAGGAAAGTCTTTGATTATTTATTTCTAAGAATTATGTGCAAATGGGGTAGTTTCTAGATAATTGTATAAAGTCAAGGTTTTCAAGGCTATGAAAAATACTCTTCACAAAATACAAAATTTATAAACATAAATATTTAATGAGAATTTCACCTACAGACATTAAAGCAACTGCAAAAGATTCCCCAGGCTTAGCACCTTTGCTCACTGAAGCAATGGCATTTTGATTGACTTTTACCATCTCCTTGGGCTTCTGTTTGCATTCTTCAAGAGCTCCATTCGCACATACTTTTCTTCCATGATAAAATGATTCTGAGGGTGCACACATGCAGATATTTTCTTTTTAGATGGTGGATCACACACATGTGTTTAGATCCTGCTTTTCCCCAAAATTTCCTTGAAATGAAAGAAAAGACACAACATGGTTAAATACGTAGAAGTATGAGAAAAAAAGAAGAAAAAAGAAAAGTGGCTTCCAGTGAGCGCCACCTAGAGACTGCCCGTAATTGATCCTATGTCCAGAAACCAAGCAAATGCAAAAGATACCAAGAGCTGCAGCACACCCCACAAGGCATTGCAGAGATGAGTCACCCTTCCCCACAGAAACTCAGAGAACCAGATTCAGTAAGAAGCACAGTGTGGAAGTAGGCCATGGGGCACACAGATGGACTAAGAATGTCAGTGTGACAAGCAGCTAGTGAGATTGGAATGAAATGTAGGAGACTATTCTATAATTTGGAGCAAGGCAGGACAAAAGCCACGTGTACATACCTAAACCAGGGAAACTTCTGGACAGCAAGAAAATAAGCAAAGTAAAATAGCAGACCAGTGGAAAATGATCACAGGTAGGTAACTAGCTACAGTAGTAATGCTTCTGTGGAGCAGTTAGAATAAACTAAGCAAAGTAGACAGAGAAATGACAGGAAATTCACTGAAAAACAGAAATAATGGAAAGCCTCTGAAAAGGGGCTACATTTTACTGGTTTTCTGGAAAAAAGCAGTTGAAAGAATTGTCTTTTCCCACCAGCTAGCAATATCCATACATTAAAACATTAGATGAGAAACCGGAACTGCAGGGATATAGTCTGGTGTGTCCCTTATGGATGACAGTTGGACCGTCCTTATGCCTGTTGACTGCTACTTCACAGCTTGGAATAGATCCCTGGGCATGAAGAATTTTCGCTGGGGCTTGTTTGTGAAAGCGAAGAAGCGAGAGACCACTGAGCCACTGCTGCTTTGCTAACCTGCTGCAGTCAGGTCAGAGAACTCCGAGGCTAACACCATACTCACTGCAGGAAATCTCCAGAAAGCAGTTAAGACAAAAAGCATAGACTAACTCCATCAAGTTCATTTCACAATCACACTGTTTGTGCCTGTGTACACTTGCTGATAAGTTTAATATGCATGGAGATGCACAGAACATTTTGTCTAGAAGGATTCTTCACATTCTTGGTGGTGGGGAACTGATTGAATTGGGGAGTGGATGGTAGCTTTCCATGTGTTAGCATCTGCTTCCATGATGTTTGGCATTTTTAAACACTCATTAGTTAGTCGGTGATGCTAAGAACAACAATAAATTAACACGTAAATCTTCAATTTAAAAAGGCTAATTTTGAGAACATACCCTTGGGGGAATACTTTGTAAAATACTGAAATACAGTCACCAGCTGATACATTAAAAATATATCCATTTTATCAAAATACATTGTACTGCTAGAAGGGGGTATTTAAAAACTTTCTGAGAACTGATTAGTAAAAAACTTCCATTTTGTTTGTTCCAGGACAAGAGAACTCTGCTGGCTGGATAGTGAGCGACACATCTGACCTGGGAAACAGTGGGGCAAACAGTACATGTGAGTCATCAGGGGCTGAGTGGGTGAGGGTTTGTCCTGCCACCCTATTGGGGGAAAGTCAGTGCATAGCAAAGAGATGCAGACATGTCAGGAACCTGAGACCAGAGGAAGGTGGTGATCGGAACAGGCACGTGACTGGACTTCACTATAAACTACGTTTCTCAGAATGGCCGGGCAGGAAGCCAGACATTCATTCCACCTCACTCAAACACAAAAGGACCTATTGTTATATGTTGGTTCTTGCTCTTCTATTTATTTCAAGATCATTATCACTGCTAACAATTTTCCCCCTGAGTAATTGCAGCGTGAATGGCATGGTAATGAATTTATGTGATGTGACCCAGATTGCTTCATTTAAATCATGCTGGAAGATAATTCAGACAGAGCCAGTGCCCATGGCCCAGTTTCCCTTTCTTTTCTGAGATTTCTTTTCTCTTGGCATCTTTGATCACTGGAAATACTACTAACAAAGGACATTAACTGTTTATATTGGTTATGGAAAGAATTACTAGTGAATAAGTGATCAAGGTGGGGACCATGACAGTCTCTGTTCCCTGTCTATCTTTCTTGGTTTTACTTTGCTGTGATTATAAAGCTCATGTATTTCAAGCACATCACCCGAGTGTTAGTATGTTGTGCAGTTTTGTGTTAACACCTTCACTAATAAATTCTGTTGCAGACATTTTAAACCACATAGTGGCTTAAATTTTATTGGGTAGTAGAAATAAAACTGATGATAAAGATTCAGACCCTAAGCACATGTGATAGCAAACTCCAAGGGATGCTTTGCCCAGTTTTCTTTTTCACTGAACTCTGAGATGAGGAGCTTCTTCAATGTGTCTCTCTATGGCATTGCTCAGCAGCCCCCTTTCTGCCTTTCAACCCTATGACAGTCTGAACTTCCCAGGATTCTCATTTCCTATGGATGTTTTCAAGTCCAGTCTCTTTCATTTCACAGGCTGCTAGGATTTGAACTTGTCCTTAGAAGTTCATCTGTTGGAAAGTTAGCACCTAGATTCAGCGGCTGATGGTATTTGAACTTGTAGGGGAGAGGCTCCTATTACTGGAATAATGGCTTAATGAGAGGAGACTTGAACACACAGCCACTGAGCTTCTCTCATGGAGTGCCTGCCATCATGTGATAATATGCTAAGATCGCCTCCCCAAACGCTGGTGACTTCCCAGTCTCCAGACCTGAAAGAAATTACTTTATTTTCTCTGTATTTTCTCAGGAGTGTGGTATTCTGAGATAGTGGCAGATGGTGCACTAAGACGCACTTGGGATAGGGTGGGGGTGATGTTAGGGTTAAAGGAATTTAAGGAAATTGGTTTACAGATCTTTAAACATGTACTTCTCAAACAGATCTGCCTGAGAAAAGCCTGAGGTCTCCTGTCTTTTCTGGAGTTCTACCTCTTTTCAGAGTCAGCCTCATTCCACTTTACAAAATGTGAGTGACTCTTGGGGAATTCAGAAATCCAAGAGGCTTCTGAGGAAGAAATCAGCAGGAGCAAACCCAAAGTTAGCTGCAGTGCAAAGTGCTAATGAGAGCACTGTGTTGTCTGGCCCAAGTGGGATATGGGGAGGAAGAGGTGCCACTGCGGTAGGGTGCAGCAGGAAGACGTCACCCAACTTCCCAGCCTCTGTGACTGCTAGATTGCTTCTCTCTGTGTCGTTCCCAGTTGAAGTCTGTCAAAGCAGTAGAAAATACATGAAGGCCCACATTTTTCACGTTTTGATCTATTCTCCCGGGGTCTGAGTACTTCAGACACTAAGACAACACTGTTACACGATACTCCCCACTCCCCAGTCTTTGTAATTGCCAGACATAAATCCCACACCCAGTTTTTCACTGTAATTCTTGACACTTTCTCAGTCTATCTTCAGAGTGAAAAGTTGAGTGTGGTTAGCATCACAGGATTGCATGTTAACACCCAGCTTCAAATCAAACTTTTTGGAACAGTTTAAGTGTGTGATCATGTTGTGCATTGGATTGACACGTGTCTTAGTCAGTGTTCTATTGCTACATCAACTCTTATCAAAGAAAGGCTTTAATTGGGGCTTGGTTACAGTTTCAGAGGTTTCCTCCATTATTATCATGGTAGGAAGCATGGTGGCATGCGGGCAGCCATGAAGCTGGAGAAGGAGCTGAGAGGTCTACATCCAGGTCAGTGGGGCACCAGGAAGAGAAAGGCTCTGGGTTTGGAATGGGCTTTTTGAATCCTCAAAGCTCACCCTCAGTGACACACGTCCTCCATCAAGGCCACACCTCCTAATCCTTTCAAATAGTGCCGTTCCCTGGTGACTAACTATTCAAATCTAGGAGTCTATGGAGGCCATTCTTATCCAAACCACCACAGCACTGAAGGCTGACATTGTCCTTTAAGTCACACTGTGAACACCAATTGGATGGACTAAATGTATAGCTTCAAAGTTATGATGAAAAATACCTTTAGTGTATATGAAATGCACATCAGATTGAATGCATATCTTTCAATTAAAATAGTGATTTAAAAAGTTTTAGGTGCCAAGTTTAAAACACCTGAAGTGATAGATAAATCATTTTTGGGGTAGTCATATTTGAAGATCCATGGCATATGCCATTTTTTCTTCTTTCAATGTTTTGTCTTTGTATTTTCATAATTCATGTTTTAATATTTTATCACTTTTGCAATGTTAGTAATAATTTTGGAGATTTCTAGTTCTTAATTTGTGAAACTTATGAACTTTTAAATTTATGATTGTGTGCATGTGGGAACTCGTGCTTCAGTGCACATTTGGAGGTCATAGGGCAACTTTAGGACTCAGTCCCCCGTTCCACCACTGGCTCTGAGGATTGACAAGGTTTTCAAGCTTGTGTGGTAAGTGTTTTTACTTGATAATTCACTTAGCTGGCCAGCAAAACTGTGAAATCTGATTTTTATTTAGAAACTATGGGAAGAAATCAGAAAGACAATCTAGCTACCAAATACAGGACAGATATGATTGAAAATAAATTTTGTCTTATACCAAACTCATTTAAATGACATGTACCAAGTATTCATTTTAGTGTTGTCTGTAATAACTTAAACCTGGATTTAATATTCAGAAAGCACGTGATGTATCCCTGCAGCAGAATTTCATACAGTAATGTAAAGGGATGTGTTTCCACTACACAAAATCTGTGGATGATTTTCATTAATAAAATGCTGAGTGAAGTGACCCATTTAAAAAAATATTGTGTAATTTCATGTTTGTGAAGTTCAAACCACTGGTAGAAATCTGTGTGATGAAAGTAAAGACACGTGTTACCTTTGAGGTCTTATGGATGAGAGGTAATACAAGGAAGTTTTCTGGAGTCGTCTTGTGGTCCTCAGATGAACATGGGGGATGGCTACAGTTGTGTTTAGTATGTAAAACTCACCTGATCTATGCACAGGCTTTTTCTGGAAGTAAATTCTATTTTGATAAAAAACTTTACTTAAAAAGACTGTTTGTGATCAAAGAAATATTTTAAAGATTTATTTTTGTTTATGTATGTATGCATGTGTCTTTGTATATGCATGCCACATGTATGTGCGAGAAAAGTTCATTGGAGCTACCAGAGTTGGGGTTATAAACAGTTGTGGGGCAGCCCACGTGGGTGTTAGACATTGAACTCAGAAGAGTTTTTCCTATGGAAGATCAATAAATGCTCTCAACCATCAAGCTATCTCTCTAGCCACCAACACATTTATTTTTAACTACTTAATTAGTTAATAAATTAATTATATTGATAATTGAGCCAGGGCTTCCTACATGCTTAGAGAGTATTCTTCCATCGAGTCACACCCCAATCTCTTTTATAAATCTTTTCTTGCTACTGCTGTGGGCAGTCCTACTCAGGAAATACAGTGAGAATATATAACCTGAGCCTATGCAGACAACATGGGTTCTTTGGGCCACTGGGAGTACTCGGGTGAAAAATGACCAGTTTGAATACATAGTCATAGCCACAGGCATAGGCTGCTTCAGGACAATGGGGTTTTTTTCTCTTTGGCAAAGTTCCACCTGGTCAAGGACTTAAGCCTATCTGTGGACCCAGTGGATACAATCTCCGCTGGGCATGTGCAATTGTGTGCAGGGTTTTTATGTAACGCATTTTCACCTGAGCTGTGTTGCTTGCACCAGCTCTCATTTCTGGTGGGATAGAACCAGGGCTAGAGATAATGCCAACCCCATGGGAGATTTTCTCGTTCAGCTATGAGGCTGCCATGTGATTAAGACTTTGAATATTCCCTATGGGCTTCTTGGGGCCCAAGTTTCCAGATAGCTGAGTGCCTGAGACAAATCCAAGCACAGCGGACAGAGCTTTAGGCAGAGGGACACAGGACTCCTGGCTAATACTAACGTGGCTCCTCCTCTCTTCTCAGCCCACTGAACTCTTGGCACCCCACGCTTCACACCTTCTTCACTACTTCCTGGGGTGCTCTGCAGCAGGTTCCTAACCTACAACACCAAAAAAGGTAATCTTTTGATTTTAGACCCAAATCCTTCAAAACTTGACAGCAGATTTATATTCATTTCAGAGAACTTTCACATGATAACATGCATAGCTTTGGCATATACCCTTTCAATCACAGTCTGAAGATGACAGTAGTAGTAAACTTGAGTACGTGTTCTTCAGGTGTGTTATAGAAGGAGGTCCATCCTCTCCAGTGTGATCATGGACACCTGTCCCCTGCTTGAATCAGCAGCCAGTGGAGTTGACATCTACCCTGTGTTGGGAAGCCTTTGCCTTCTATGTCCTTACTCTCGGCTCTCCTGAGGGAGTCTGGAACCCAACCTGGTCTCTGACATTGGTGCTCCTCGAGCAAAACAATCCCAGGAATGGAAGATGTCTCAGTCAGCCATCTGCCACTGTGACAAAATACCTGAGACATCCAATTCAACAAAGGAAAAGTTTAGTTTGACAGAGTTTCAGAGCACACAGCCAATAGTTGGTTAGTACCAATGTTCTTGAGGCAGCACACACCATGTGGAGAGCACATAATGGAGAGAAAACTGCTTTGTCCATGACAGCAAGGAAGCAGAGAGGAGGGGCTGAGGCCCAATATTCCTTCAGGGACATACTCCTAATCACCTAACTTCTCCCACTAGGCCTCACCCCCGACAGCAACAGGCTAAGCAACAGACTAAGCTTTTAACAGTGGCCTTTTGGGGACGTTTAACATCTAAACTATAGGAGATGAGGAAGAAGAGGTGGAAAGAGAGGCCCGACACAGCAGTTATTGAACACTGGCTCAGCAGAAGCCCTGGAGGAAACGTACCATTAACTGTGTTCAGAGGCAATGAGTAACATCTTTGAGAACACCGTCATTGTTTGTCTGCTGATATCTGTTGAGGGTGAGTCAGCAGTGTCTGTGTATACGGTAGACTGCAGGTGGCCAAATTCGCAAGCAGGGAACCAAGGATGTGAGAGAGAACAAATTTCCCATGTTAGAACTGGGAAGAATTTTGCAAATATGTTGTCTGAAAGTTTTCTATTTGTGGGTTTGCAGAAGTAACGGGAGCTGCGGGACCCTGACCACCAATCGAACCAGATCAGTTCTGTTTCCATGCTTTCTATTCTGGAGAATTGCAAGAGTTATGAGGAGTTATTAGCCTCTGGAACAACCTGACCTGGAAGGAAATTGAGTTGTCTTGTATTTGATGTGCAAATCTCCCCATTCCTGTCAGTGTGATGTTGGGTAAACTCTTGTTGGAGCTCTATGAGCTCAGTTTGCTCACTTGGGCGGTGGGCATAACACTACATGCCTACTGTAGTTGTCACTTGGAATGAACTGTGATAATGAAAATATACCTACATAGTACCTATTGAGTATTTAATATATACCAGGTACTTATCTGAGTTCTTTGTGTGTATTAATTCATGAGTTTCACTACAGACAAGGGTCCTGAAATGCTTACTTGCCTAGAGTTATGTGATTGTGTTTCAAACAGAGTTATGATGCTCTGCCTTTTGTAAGTATCAAGAACTATCATTTTCTTGGCATTTACAATGTGTCACATGAGTTTTAATATAGATTGTTGTAAAGCCTTTTAACATAGCAATTCAATTGTGATATGTTATGGCTCCCATTTTACATGTAAAAACTCTGAGGCTCAGTGGCTTTGATGAAGATCACCAAGTTCCTAATCTTGGAGTTTGACTCTACCATTTAAGCTTCCTTGAAGAAAATATGGCTTTGTATGTGACATTTAAGGGCAAGGATGGCTTGGAGGCTACACAAGTCCCTGTGCTCAGAAGGGTCAGGTTACTGCTCTGCCTTCACTGTCTTTACATCCCTCACACCCTGTTTTTGAACTTGTGCTT
This sequence comes from Peromyscus aztecus, assembly GCA_902168405.1. Taxonomy (NCBI): domain Eukaryota; kingdom Metazoa; phylum Chordata; class Mammalia; order Rodentia; family Cricetidae; genus Peromyscus; species Peromyscus aztecus. The sequence goes on from CABHPQ010145526.1 coordinate 8,748, forward strand.
TGTAAGTGAAGTCAGTGGGGCAATGGGGCTGGTATAGGAGCACAGGAAATTCTTAACATCAGTCAAGTTTTCACATTCATGAATGATTGTGTTAAGATTACATAACCAGATTTTTAAACATTTATTCTATATTGTATTATATAAGATCACAAAGCCAGGTTTTTACATTTTTTCTAACCACCAGTGTCTGGTACTCATGTATTAGAGTGATCCTGAGTGTGCTTAGTACACACTTTTATTATGTTTTAAAAGAGAAATCAGCTTTATACTTTAGTGATCTTTTTCCACTTTGGTTTTCAGACAGAGGTTCCGTCTGTCCCAGCTTTGCATGAGTGTTCTCCCTGGTTGCTGGGTCTTTCTGCAGGGTGCCTTGAAGCTGGCCCCTGCTCTGGACACTGTGGTGCTCGCTGGGCACTATTTCTTCATTTGGGGAAACTTGTATATAGTTCGTACTTTCCTTTCCTAGTGTTTCTTTGATTTGCCTCTAGTTCCTCTCCCTCTAATTTACCTCCCCCTCTATTTCTCTTCCCGACAGGATCTTACTGTGTAGCCCAGACTGCCCTGGAACTCAAGCTCCCCATTTCCAGTGCTGGCATTGCAGGCTGGTGCCACCATGCCCAGTGCCTGTTTTTGCCTTCCACCAACTGCATGGTCTGAGTGTAGGGTCTTCATGGGGCAACTACTTCTTGGCTGCACTTGGAGGCCATACTTTGTGCTTTTTATTAGTCTCTTCACTCAAAGCACATGGGTCTCCTTGGGCTCCAAGACTGCTAGAAATGACTTAGAGATCACCTGTCCCACCAACACCCAGCAGAAGCACTGTTGGCGCATAGGATGACTTGCTTCCTACTGGAAGCTCCTCTTCTCTCCAGCTCTGCAGCACATCTTTTCCCCACACTGTCTCCAGGAACTCTCGAGTAAACCTAAGGACAGGAGAAGCTGGTACTAGTCCAACTCTACTCCTGCATTCCAGGAGGGCTTCCTTACTCAAGCTTCTGCAGTGTTCTTGGGAAAAGGCGTAATTCTTTAAAGATTATCTCCACTTTCCATTGTCCTTTCCTCTGCCCATCCCTTGCTTTTCTTCCAGGTCCTGCAAAGTTATCTCAGACTCTCTGTTTTCTTTTTCCAAAGCAAACTCTGTTTATAAGGCCAAGTACATTCGGTGATTTCACAAATAATGTCGCTTTCAGGCTCCCAGTAAAGATAGTTGCAAGAAAGCTAACTTATTTCTGTCACTCAGGTTTTCAGGGTCAGGTGGGTCCAGGCGACGGGTCACTCACTGTCTTTGACTCCTGGAAAACTCCTTTCACACTCAGAACACCCTTTAATCTTGAACAGGTGTTATTATTAAGAAGTTCTTTTTAGTGTGAAGCCAAATATTCTTTCCTGTATTAAAAAAAGTCTCATTTTTAAAGCCCCTGGGACATTCTAGTGCAATGACAGCAAAATTCTACTTCATTAGCTTTTAATATTTTCCCCAAACATTTGATTTTGAGTGGCTCACTCATTATTAAATACTAGTTTAACTTTTTAAATTTTTAGCATATTTGATAATTTTTATTAATTAAGTTTATCGTTTTTGACAGTTTCAGAGATTTATCTAATATATTTTGACTACTCTCACCTACCCCCTTTCATCTCCCTTCCATCCCTGTCTACTCTTTCCTTCCCACAAACCCTGTGGGGTTTATTCAGGACGATTTGCATGATCCCAGGTTTGGAGCTGTCACTGGACACCGGTGAGCTCACCAGTGGACGCACAACACTTTTTTGAAAGATGAGGGTAACTGCCAATTACAGTGTTGTAGAAAAAAGAAAGGAGAGAGAGAGGGAGAGAGAGAGAGAGAGAGAGAGAGAGAGAGAGAGAGAGAGAGAGAGAACCCTGTGTTTTAATGACTGCCATTCCCCACAAACACCTGCTTCCCAGACAGACAGCATATGAAATGTTTAAGTGCAGTTACTTTTTGAGAAGTGGGTAGAATGAAATCGTATGTGACCAAGTCTCAGACCCACTCAATTCAGTGTTGGTGAATTTGTTAGTTCATGGCCCATGGTAAACCCGTGGGCAACATTACACAGCGGCCTGCTATACATAGTTGACCCTCCTTATTCAAAAGTTCAGATGTAAATACCCAAGACAGAAAAGATTTGGGGGAAAAAAGAGATCCAGAAAGGCACAAAGGGTGAAACTTCAATTTGCCACATGCTGAGTACTCTGCTGAATTCACACTGAGGTAGTGAGGCTTGGGTATTACTGTTGCTCTGAAGACGGTTGAAAACACATGGAAGAATGTATGTGATTATATACAAAAACCACTGTGAGTGTGTGTGTGCGCACACACACACACACACATGCACGCACACACGGCTGAGGCATCCTTGGATTTTGTTATCCATGGACATCTTGTACCAATCCTGGATGAATTTCAATGGACATTGTACCATGAAGACTTAAAGATATTGTAATAGGAAGGAAAAGCACCATGTCTTATGGAGGCTTTTTATGTTCAACACAGCATTCAATTGCAAAATCAAGAGTAGGAATTGGCACCACGGGTGGGAGAAGTCACTACACCATTGGGTAGTGATAGCCCTCCTTCTGCATCCCCTTTGTCTTCCCCTTGCCAGGATCCAGGACCAACAATAGTCCACATAGAAGTCAGCACACAGGTCAGACACATTTTCTCCTTAGCTTTGGAATGGGGCATATATGATGTTTGTCTTACAACCTCATAGACTCAATACTTCCATGGACATAGCCTTCATGTTGCAATGGAGCAGAATCCTCCAGTCCCAGGAACCCCAGAGTATGATGTCATTCCCTACCAGGTGCATCTTGTCCATTTATCACTCCCATCAAGTTACCAACTACCAACTAGGGATCCTTATAAGCAATGTTTCTTAGAAACATATATGATATGTGATGCTTACTGGATTACCAGGGGGAATAGAATTAGGGAGTTGAGGCAATTCTCATGCAGAGAGGTAAAGATTTTATTAATGTTTCATCCAGAATATGTCAATACAAATAAAAAGCAGGAGAACAGACTGTACAGTTTTTAAATACTCTAAGTCTACAATATTGACCAACAATATTGACCAGGAAAAGGGCAAAACTAAATCAAACCAAAGTCTCTGTGTGGTTAGCAGCACCCAGAAGCTCTTGTTCTATATTTAGTGAGTGTCTTACTCATCTCTCTGTTTATAGTGTTATAGATATCAGGTACTTGGTAAATATGTGTTGAACTAGTGGATGAAAAGACTCTCCCTAGAGTACACAGTGAAAGCAAAACATGTCCATTTTTAAACTCACAAAACCGTCTGACATCTTCTCACCTTACTGCTTTATTCTTCTGTTAGGCCACCTTTCCTTTCTTTTTCTGCCACAAGGTAAACCATGCTTTAGTTGCATGAATGTATTAGGACAGTGTCCCAGTAAAATAAGAATAGATATTAGTAAAAAGCTCTCTCACTAATGGAAGACATATTGTAATGCAGCAGAAATGTAGATTTCTGGCATCACGATCACTAGTCCTTGGATGTAGGAGAGGTTAATGGGATCAGTATGTAGTAACTACAGTTAAAGAAGCATCTTTAGCCCAGATATCACCAGAAGTGCCGTTGTTAGGATTGTGTATGAAATGACAAGACGTGAAGTATAAATTCCCATTTTAGGTGTTTAAAAAATACGTCGAATTAAGATATATTAAATAAGGCAGTATTTTTGATGTTATTACAAAAATAAGTTTTATTTATAAGCCAGCAGAGAATAGAAGATCTAAAGTGTTTATTTTTCTTATGGAGTAAAAGAGTGAAGAATTGTTCAACATATTGGGATGCAAACAAAACTGATGTTACAGATTTTTTTCTCAATCCAGTAAGCATGTTCAATTTCAGTCCCACTCACAGTCTTCATATGATCATCTAAACCTGGTAGGGTTGATAAGGCAATACAAATCAGCCTTCATTTTGTGAAGTAAACATTCTTAACTACAAAATTAATATGTATGTTTAAATAGGATGTTAAAGAATTATCAGTCCACAACACTGATTTAGAAGCTCATTACTTATAATTACCTCATTCCTGGAAGTGTCTTATATTCTATTTTTGATTAAGATTAGGGCCAATTTGCATTAACATTTTGTAAATATATGATCTGTGTGATCAGAGTTCACTGGAAGGACTGTGACATTTTTATTTAGGAAACTGAAGAATTACATGGGAATCTGGATAGACAATATAAATGTTTAGAAAAATATCAGTGTGGTGATATATGTCTACAAATCCAGCCCTCAGAGGCTAAAGCAGGAAGATTTTGTAAGGACAACCTAGACAGTATATTGAGAACCTATTTGAACTAAAACAAAAAAAGAAACAAATAAACAAAAAACCTGAGGAGAGAAGAAAAGAAAGAGTGCAAACTGCCTCCTGGGAAGAAAAGCTGTAAATTTTTGAAGCCTGGGTAGGCTGGCATGATGCAACTGCTAGGGGGATTCCAAACAGGATACCATCTCATCTCTGCATGTGATGATCATGTCTACGACCTAGGTTATTCCTGTTTCCTTTCGGTTTCAGCCTGCAGTTCTTCTGCCTTTGTTCTCCCTCTGAACGACGTCATACAGGTATCCACACCAAGGTACTCACCAAGGGCAATCATCATTTTTGGAGATATTATTCTAGAGAAAAGCAGAGAAAGTTGTGATTCTTTAAGACTCTTAAAGTCACCGAAGGGACTACATTGCAAAGACTAAGTGCAAATAAAATCAAGTATGAAAGGTCATGTTGTGCATCTGTCACTTACTGGGAGGGATGGTGGGAGGACTCCACCAATCACAGTTCAGGGTCATCAACATCATGGACATCATGATCAACATGAACAACATGAACAACATCAACATCAGCCCTTCCTACACCCTAGAATCATTCTCAATGCTTTGAAAAAAACCCAGTTTCTGCACATGCTATACTCCCTGGTCTTTTGGAGAGACCAGATGGTTCCTTATTTACTCCAAATATCCTTATTTTCTTGACAACAATAGGAAGAATTAGAATAAAAGCATATCGACTAAGAAGAAGATATGTGGCACACTAACTTTAAGTGTGAGGATGGTTCTAATGCACATGTGAGACTGAGAACCATTGCTTAGATCAAGGACAATGCTGAATTTCAGATCACTTCTGCTTGGATCAGTTCAGTTCTGCTCAACTTAACCGAGCATGTTTACCAGGTCCTGTCCCGGGTGTAAGCATAGACCAGGAAAGAACTTAGAAATTGTGCCCTCAGAGAGCACACACAAGTGTCCAGTGTGTTAAGTGCTAGAAGGCCATGATAAGTGTGATGGGTCATACAAAGATGAATGTTGGCTTTCCTAAGCAATTAGGGCAACTGAGGAAGAATGGGGAATGTATGGGGTAGGTAGAAAGAGTAAAGGAAGTACTGTGTTTCCCAGGAACACAATCCTTCCTCATGCTCCAACTTTCAAAGCACCAACATGATGCCATGAGAGGAAAATTCCACACATGACATGTGACAAGTCATAATAAAAGCACTTCATGAGATGCAGGAAACACATGGATACCCGTTCAGACTTAGATTCTATCTCCAAGATAAACTAATCCAAATTTGAATAAATCTAAAGTTTTGGGCACTTCTGAAACCAAGCACTATTCAGAAGGGCAATCCATCTTGTGCATACAGCAGGGGGAGGGCCTGATGTGAAAGCTTCAGCATCTCCGTTTCATCTCGTCATTTCTCTGTCCTCTCTAGACTCCAAATGTGCTATGCTTGCAAGCCTCCTGAACATCCATCATGGCTGGAGGCAACACACAGAAGACAATGCCTCCATGCTAGATGTGGGCCTATGAGAGTCTACACAGAAATACCCTAGAATTCACCGTGTTGGCCTTCAAGGAAGTTTCGGGAACTCTTTCACAGAGTGAAATGGAGAAATTACCAAATACCTTAGTGTTTTCCCAGAAAAAAATCAGAATTTTTATACATTATTGCAAAAAATATAACTCTGTATTATATAAACTAAATTACTTGATCAAAAATACAGACAAAAACAACAATAAAAAGCTAAATGTGGTGTTGTATACAGTAATCAGGAAAGTTGAGGCAGGAGGTTGAAAACCTGGAATATGCAGTATGATTATTATCTCAAAGAACCCAAGTAAGTGAATAAACATACACACATACACACCACCACCACCACCACCACCACCACCACCACCACCACCACCACCACCACCATCACTACCATCACCATCACCAATAACAACAAAACAACAGGAAACAACCTTAAAACTTCCCCAATGCCCCCCACCCCAGAATTTGTGTGCTGTTTTGTTCTGTGTAGGAATAAATACAGTGTGTTCTTGAGAGGCCTAAATAATGCCTTAATTTAATGAATACCTGAAATAACAAAGATATAGTTCACAATAGTCTAATAAATTGTCCTTGTGTAGTATTAAAATTATTTGTCATAATTTTAAATAACAGTGAAGTTACCTTGTAGACAGAAAAACTAGTAATGATCAGACAACTTGTTCACAATCAACCCAAAGGCCAGTTAGGTCTTCATTAACTTACTGTTTGAGAATCAATGCAAAATATGCAAACTTGGGTATGAGGAGGTAAACTTGTTCCTCTAAAATAGCATTGAAAATTTTTCGAGCCACATACTCTTGCTCCAGTAGAGGTAACAGAAGTGGATACCTGGAATGAAAATGCAGAGGTTGGGTCAGTAGAGTGGCCTTTTCCATGGTGATCAGTATTGCATGTTAGATTTCAGATACTGAATTACAGTAGAAACATAGCTGTAAATAGTAAAAAGACAATGAATACTTGGAGTTACTTGGATTTTCTCTCATGACCAACACTGGGAGCACTGTGGATATCTTTTACTGCCTCGTGTAAATGCCCAGTCCTTGCTTATTTTCTGCTCTCTGTTCTGGATATAAAGATGCAATTACTAGTCTAGGGAGATGGCTCAGCAGTTAAAGTACTTGCTTCACAAGCTTGAGGACCAGAGTTTGATGCCCAGAATTCACGTAAATGCAAGGTGGGCATGGCAGACCACTTATTATTCCAGCCTCAGAAGTTTGAGATGGGATCAAGCTGGTTAACAGGACTAGCCAGATCAGCAAGCTTTCTCAATGATAAGATGGAAATGTGGTCATGGTGATTCTTTATGTCAACCATAAGCTTTCATGTACACATGTGAGTGTGTACTCACACTTGAAGAAACATGCACATGCAACACACACACATACACACAATGTAAAAAATGATGCAATTACTTTTAGATTTTTGTATCATTCTTTCCTCTCCTTTCTCACAAACATACAGAATTATAATAGACAAAAAACCATATGTTATTAAGAAGTAAAATTGCACAATAATTTACCAAAACTATCTCTTGAGCATGAGTAATGCATCATTTTAGGCAGATGATAGTTCCATCATTAAGTGAAATGATTTATGAAGCAATAGGAGGTGGTGGACTAGACTGAAAGTAAAGACTCTATTTCTTTCATATTTTACATTTTTATATTTTCAATCACTTGAATCGTATACATTCAGACACTGTATCTCTTCTGAGTTTTGGAAAGTAATCAGTTTTCTGTAACTGAAGTTTGACAACTCTTGAAAGTCCCTGGTGCTCCAGCTTAAGGGGCTCAGCACATTTAGATAGAAACTCTACAGACTAGTTTTGTTTCATCCTTTAAACATCACCTTAGGATTAAGGAGCTTTCATTTTTTTTTCTGGAGACTTCTTATTTTTTTTTTATCTTTTATGTACATAGGTACTTTAAGCTTATATAAACCATTGTTTTACATCACAGCCTTTACTTGCTACCATTTTACAGTTTCCTGGAATTTATACTCCTTGTGTTACCTTGACAATCTATCATTAAAATCATATACTTGGTGCTTGAGAGTATCTCAGTGGTTAAGAACACTTACTGCTCTTGCAGAGGAGCTCTGTTCTGTTCCTAGAACTCACATCATAGTTCATAGACCTGTTTAACTCCAGTTCCAGGGGATCTGATGACCTCTTCAAACCTCTTCAGGCACCAGGGTTACTTACACATGATGTACATACATACATGCAAGCAAACCACTCACACATAAAATAAAATAGGTGAACCTACAATTTTAAAAAGTATTTACTCACATTACTATCAATTCTTACTGATATTGCTTTAAATTAATGTTAGAAATAAAATAGTTAAGATATTGTGCTAGCTAGCTTTAAGTCAACTTGGCACAAGCCAGAGCCATTTGGGAGGAAGGAACTTCACTTGAGCAAATGCCTCCAGCAAATTGGCCTGTGGGCAAGCCTGTGGTAAATTTTCTTGATTGATGATTAATATGGGAGGGCTAAGCTCACTTTGGGTGGTGCTCCTCCTGGGAAACTGGTCCTAGGTGCTGTAAGAGGCAGGCTGAGCAAGCTAGTGAACAGCACTCCACCATGGCCTCTGCATCAGTTCGTGCCTTCAGGCCCCTACCTTCCCTCTCTTCAATGATGGACTGTGGTATGAAAGTGTAAGAGAAATAATCCCTCCCCAAATTGCTTACAGCCATCGTGTTTTATCACAGCATTAGGAACCCTAACTAAGACAGATGGCAAAGACATACTGAGCATGTGTCTCTACTCACACATGGGGAAATGTTTACTGAAATTTGCCAAGTTTTTTTACTAGTCCATTGTTAAAATTTCTTCATGTAGTTTAGAGAGAAGTCCTTAATAACCTATAGGATTTATAATTTTTCCTCATTCTTTTGAATATATATTCAATATATACATATATTTCATAATTTCATGTCCTACTTTGAGGTTGAAACAACTCACACTAATGTATCTGGAAATGTGGCCCATAGAAGTAACCAACCAGATCCCATGATGGCATTTATGGCTTTACAAGAGCTAGTGGAAGTGGCTGAGGGACCTCTGGCTCTCTGTATGACGTCCTCTGACATGTATTGCTGCAACACGAGGCTGACACTATGTTCTTGGGCTTCCAGAACCACGGGCTAAATAAGTATTACTCACAAAGTATTCAGGGATATTCAGTTGTACCAAGATAAGATGAACTAAGAAACACCCTCCATGTCTGTTTCTTTCCAATCACTAGAATTTATTCTGCTGTTTTCTAGCATATCACTATCTTCTCCAGTAAAGCAGAAGCTAACAGGCTTTGGAGGTGGCTCAGTTGGGAAAGTGCCATGTAAGCATGAAGACCTGATTTCAGTATCCAGAACCCATGTAAAAAAGTTGGGCTTGGTTGCACATGCTCTGCATAGAGGTGGAGACAAGCAGATCCTCAGGGTTCCTTAGGCACCCAGCCTATGCTACTTGGCAAGCTCTAGGCCAGTGCGAGATCATATCTCCCAAACCAAGGGGGATGATGCCTAAGGAATGACACCCATTGCTGTCTTCTGGCCTGCACACACACACACACACACACACACACACATACACACGGTTTTATGTATCTATGTAAAATCTAGGATACACAAATGAGAAAAACTACAGAGACTGAATTCATTTAATGATTATCTTTGAAGCACAAACATTTTACAATTTGATGGATCCAGTTTGTTTTCTGTTGCTGTTTGTACCTTTGGGATCACAGTTGGTGTCATAATTGGTAGGTCACCGCATGGTCCAAGGCTACAAAAATCCAGTTTTTCTTTATGATCTAACTTTCATGCATTTTCAGTTAACTTTTGTGTGATGGGATTTGAGTTCCACTTTGCTTTTTTTCCGTGGTCTCAGCACTATTTGTTGAAAACTGTTATTTTTGACATTTTGGTTGTGAGCCTATCCTTTAATGGCTGATCCATCTCTTCATCCCAAAGCTGTTATTTTTACTGAACTGTCTTGCCACCCTTATTGAGATTTAATGGAGGATTAATGTAAAATATTTTTTGACTATCAACTCTATTCTGTTGATTTGTGAGTCTGCCCTGTCAGAGCATGCTCTCTATGCTGCTGAGCCTCTACTGAGTTTAAACATTAGAACCATGGATTCGGTTTATCTTTCTTCTGCATTTTCAGGGTAACTTAGGTTCAGTCAACTTTTTCAGTGCTTTGCATCTCCACATACATTTTAGCAACACGTTGGCAATTCCTGAAAAGAAGTTAGCTTGGGCTCTTTATTTTTTAGTGTTTCATACATGAGTACTGTGCTTCCATTATTTTCATCCTTTCCTCTCCTCCCTCTCAAGTTCATGACCGCTCCTGTAATTATTATTGTTATGTGTGTGTATATATATATCAACAATACATACACACATATAACACACATATATACCTATATGTATTTATAATCTACCAAGTCTACTTAGTGTTGTTTGTATGCACACATGTTTAGGGCTGACCACTTGGGATGGGAGAACCTATCAGGGAGCTTTTCCCCAGAGAAGGCTGATTCCCCTCTCACAGCAGCCATTGGGCGCTTGCCACTCTGCATCTAAGGGTAGGTGGGGCCTTTTGAGTTTCCTCTAGGAATTACACTGAGTCTAGGGAGAAGTGGAATCTTAACAGCACTAAGTCTTTCCATCTATAAACATGGAATTTATTTTGTCTGCTTTCATCTCTGTCAAAGATGTTTTAAAAATAATTTTTCACAGTATAATTGGTTACCTTCTGTTAAATCTGTTCTATGTGTTTTATTATTTTTATGCTATTATAAATGGAATTGCTTATATTAATTTCACCTTAAGCTTGTTCATTATAAATGTATAGAAATGCAACTGATTTTCATGTTGATTTTGTATATTGATCTTGCTCAATTCATTTCTTAGATGTAATAGTTTTGTATGTGATAATTGCAAACGTGTGTGTGTGTGTGTGTACACTTCAACATGTGTGTTCATGTGTATGCTTTAGGATTTTCTGCACACAATATCATGTCATCTCACAACAGGTTTTCTTCTACCTTCCCACTTCTCTTTCTTTGATTTCGTATGATGTGGTGAGTATGCACACACTCGCTTTGTTTTCTGTCCTTTATTTCTTGTGCTGGAGATAAAGCATAGACCTTGTACATGGTAGCTAAGCACTCTGCCACTGGACTGCACTGTACAGTCCCTGACTTATTCTTGATCTTAGGGGCAAAGCAATGTTTCCAGCACTGAGTACAAGGCAACCTGTGACTTCTTCACAGAGGTGATTATCTGGTTGCAGCAGTTCCCTTCTATTTCTTGTTTCTTGAGTGCTCTTCTCACAAAAGGGGTTGGATCTTGTTAATGTTGATGACTTTTCTGTGATATTGAGATGACCATGCAGTTTTTGCCTTTTATCTTTTGATACAATATATTATATAAAATTATCTAAGGTATGACCTCAACTTGGCATCCCCAGGATAAACCCCTTTGATCATGGCACACGTCCATCATTGGATGACACTGCACTTGGTTTGCTGGTATCTTATTGAGGATTTTTGTTTGTTTGTTTTGTTTGTAAGGGGGTGTTGATCTTTAGTTTTATGTTCTGGTGGTGTTTTATCTGGCTTTGGCATCAGGGTAATATTATATTCAGTGAGTGAGTTGTAAAATGTCTGGTCTATATCTAATTACAGTAACAGTGTTTAGAATTTAGGAGTTTAATTCTTCTGAGGCTTAATATAATTCCTCCAGGAGGCCATCTTGACTGGGCTGTTGGTATCTGGGAAACTTTTAGGTTACTAGTTCAGTATTTTCCTACCAGTCAGCTCATGTCCCCAGACAGTTTGTCCTTGCATTGGCGACGTCTGGCTTGATAATGTGTGAGTTCTCATACTCTTTTTTTTTTTTAATGCTCCTTTCCCATTTGGAATGGCAGTGATGGTGTTCTCTCTTCAGTTCTTGCTTTCGGCAGTGAGTCTTCTCTTTCCTCTCCTTTTGCTAGTACAGCCAGAGTTTCATTCATCTTTTCAATGGACCAGCTTTTGGATTAATCACTTTTCACTAATTTTCTACTCTAATTTATTTCTGTAGTGAGATTTAATATTTCTGCTTTCATTGGATTCATTGCAATCTTAGTTTACACAGTTATTGAAGGCAGAAGATGAAGTATTAATCCAATATTTTATATAGTAATTTACAATTATAAATGTTACTGAATAGTTGAAACTCATAAAAGTTTGTAGGTTTTATTTCAGCATATTTGGAAGTTTCTCAAATTTTCTTTTGTTTTGATTTATAACTTTATCAGTTTTAGCAAGACAGTATACCTTATATGACTATTCTTTTAGATATTATTGATGGTGCTTCATAGCCAGGCAGATGCTTCCTTCTGGGCAATATGTGAGGCATCCTCAGCATGAGTGTGCACTCCATTATTCATGCTCAGCACCAGTGTGCACTCTGTTTCTGTTGAGCAAAGTGACTGTCAACGTTTGTTACATCTGCTTGATTGGGGGGGGGTATTTTGCTATCAAGGGTGTTCTTTAGTACCTTAAAATTTTATTTTTGAAGTTATTTGCCATTTAGTTTTTCTGAGGTATATACTACATATTTTAATCTAGCGGAATCTACTTTTGATATGTAGCACCTTAATTTGGGTGTGATATAGAAATTTTGTTCCTATAAAGCTCTACTCCTTTTTCTTTCCTTAAGCAACAATAATATTTTTATAGAAATACTATAATATATAATTGTGTATATGTATTATTACAACATTGTGGTTATTACTAAGTTCTCTGTTTTAAAGGTGAAGGGACAAGGGAGAGCTGGTACACATTGCAGAGTGCCTCCATGCTGGCTCTTTCTATCTGCTATCATTTTCCAAGTCTAATGTAGCTTTGTTCTCACTCATCTCACTTGAGATTTTAACAATACTATTATGTACACATTGTTTATGACAGTGCATTCATAATTAGTTCAAGGAAGGAAAAGAAATACACATCTTTACTGCCCTTTACACAGTTATCTACTGCGGTGAAGTTTTGGTTGTTTTCTCATGTGAATTATGATTATTCTCTGGTGTCACCTGTTACATCCTGAAGCACTTCCTTTTCTGTTTCTTGTAGGGTGGAGTATGAACTCTGTTTTTAGTGGTCTTCATTTTTGCAATATGGCTTTGCTGGAAAAGATTCTTGGTTGATTTTTTGTTTAGTTTCTTGACTGTGTCATCTGAAGTCTTTTGTGTCTTTCATTGTTTCTGTTGGAAGTTCAGCTGTTAATCACACCTTAGTTGACTTGCTTATGATAAGATGCTTTTCTTCTTGCTGCTTATAAGATTATCTTTTGTTTTGTCTTTCAGTGTTTTGACTATGCTGTACCCATGTGTGGAACACCAAATGCTTACCTTTCTTGGAGCTCACTGAGGTTTTAGAAAATTTCTAATGAAGTTTACTAGCATGATTAAAACTTACTTGAATAATAACAAAGAGTTTTAGACATGAAGACATCATAGAGGCTATATCTCATAACCAATATTTGTAATTGAATGGATAGCTATATTGCCTGTCTTCACTTTGTTTAAAAGATCTATTTATTGGTTCCATGATAACATGACTATTACTTTGGCTAGGAACCAGTCTGTTTTAGCAAACAACTCTAAAATACCTCTAATTGTTGAGTGATCCTGAGTAAACAGTTGATGAAAATCCACTGTTTTTGTTTTCAAAAAATATTCATTTTATACACTATGTGGAAATAATTAGTATTTTAATATTTTAGCTTCCTATCTGATACTTGGAATGGTAGTCCCCAGAAATTCCCTTGTTACATAACTGCATTCAGCTCCTCTTCTGGAGGGTAGAGTCTCCTGTGTGCTGAAACTGCCTTGGGGAAAAAAAGCCACTATGGTCTAATACATTGTAGTTATTGCACTGTCCGCCTTTCATGCCCATGTATCAGTCTCCTGAAAGCTTAATGACAAATCAGCTTTTTTGAACACTTCAGGAGGGTGATTTACTTGCTATTGCCAATTCTGTCCTGATTCCCAAAATTCCTGATGTTTTCTCCCAGTTGCATCCTACGTGATCCACACAGGGATAAACAAGAAGGGCTGGGTAGGCATGGCCTGCCTTCCAACACACTTCAGACATCCTTAGCAAAGTCAGAGACTGATTGCAGTGGAGGCAAATTCAAGCTCCTGATGACCACTCGGTGGTGTTTACAGCTGCTGTACAATAATTTCAGAAAGTTTGGTGGTATAAAGATGTTCAGAATGAGGGCTCATGGTTTTTGTGATTTATCCATCTATATCACCTAATAACGTTGTCTGTGAGTCCCCTAGTCCAGTTAATTTTGCGTAGTTTCTGAAACTGTTCTGGTGACAACTCTAAGCCTTTTCCTGAAACCCATCATTAGATGTAGATACAAACAGCCCAGAAACAAACGGCAAAGGAATGGCACAACTGGGTGAACAGCTACTCAGAGTTTTCAGTGCTGTTGTTTAAGATCAGTGTTCCTGATCAAGGTAACAAATACAAGCTGGAAGCACTGAGTTATTGATCTCTGTTGCACACGGACTACACACGATTGTCCTCCCCACTGTCCATGGCAGATTACCCCCACCAAGGCCGTACACCATGTTCATGTACAGGGAGTGGGTAAGGGGGCTCCACTGCCCCAGACACATGAGATGCCACACCAGTCAGTTTGATGTCCTCGATGGTCAATAATTCACTGCCTAGGTGAGGGTGAGTGTTGTGGGCTGAGTGTAGTGGCACATGCCTGTAATCATAGCACTGGCAATCTGAGGCAGAAGGACCACAAGTTCAAGACTAGTACAGGTTGCACAACTAGCTCTGGCTGGCGTGAACTATATCATGATAGTATGTCCCAAACGCACAAACAAATGCAGCAACACCCAGTGTTCTCCTTTGGGGCCTGTTGTACATATGTTTGCTTGTGTTTTTGTTTAATGGCTTTATTGGATTAGTTCAGGGAAATCCATCTCTTCTGACTGAATGCTGTCAATGTGTAATTTTGATGTCATTTTCCAGAGGATGTAGTCTTGGGTATAACAAAATTTTCCTAGCTGTTGAATGGCACCAATGACTGTGGTTTTAACCAAAACTCGTGTGTGTGTGTGTGTGTGTGTGTGTGTGTGTGTGTGTGTGTGTGTGTGTGTGTGT
>CABHPQ010145526.1:23839-38669 GCA_902168405.1 Peromyscus aztecus
TGTGTGTGTGTGTGTGTGTGTGTGTGTGTGTGTGTGTGTGTGTGTGTAAGCTTGTGGAAGCTAAAGGTTGACATCAGGATGTCTTTCTCTATTGCCTTTCAACATTACTTATTCTTCTGAGATACGAACTCACTGAACCTGGGGCTTACTGTTTCAGACAGGCTTGCTGGCTCACAAGCCCCAGGATTCAGTTTTCTCACACCTAGCACTGTGGTTGGAGGTACACATTGTCACTCTGGCTGTGTACATAGATGATAGGGATCTGAACTCTCTTCCTCCTTCTTGTGCAGCAAGTCCTTCACTCCTGGAGTCAGCTTCCTAGTCCCCAGCCAGCAGACTTTTTCTAGCTTTTCTGCTGACAGTTAACTTTATAGCCTGCTGCTATCATATCACATCCAGTTCCAAAAGCTGCCAAGTGGTTATGCTATTCTTAAAAAATATTCGAATCCATGGTCCTGTCTAACTGAAGCCAGGACCACAGAGAAAGAGATGCATTGTTTGAGATTGTCTTTGGCCTTCACCTGGGTAGGATCTCTGCTACAGAGCAGGGCATACGGGTCCTTGTTTTTCCCTGACTAAATCCGTTTAATTCATCTTATTCTGGAGGAGGGTGGAAGGAACTGGAATTCACAGCTGCTGCCACCATCCTGTGTGGATTTTACATAACCTAGAGTCAAGGAAGACAAGTTCTACTGACATCATCTTTCTGGCAAGTCTACCTAAAATTTGCCTGTTTTAGGAGACTTGAAGACATGGGAGCTGGATGTTCGACTGCTAAGGATCCTAGGGCTCTGTAATAACAAGCTGCCACTCTAGAAACAGGACCTGCCCTCCTTGCCAAAGGCCTCTTCCGAGCTTCCCCACTCAGGACAGTTGGTGTCAGAGGAACAAGCCCTGTCTAGATGAGGCTACTCATCAGTGTAGTTCGTCTACTTTGTCTACTCTGCAGAGCTGCTGAAAGCAGGTTTGACAAGGACTTCCTGCTGCCAGCAAGTGGAGAATAGCTCTTCTGTCCTGGGAGCTGAGGAGAGGTGGGAATTGTCACTTAGTTACCATGCCCACTGAAGTGGCTCACGCACAGTCTGGTGCGGTATGGAGCTCCTGATGTCATGGCCTCTCAGATTATTACGGGATTTTGAAAAAAATTCTTTGAACAGTTTTCTCAACTGTAGTATGTTCTTTGATCAGTCCCCAGAAATCTTAAATGATTGTCCTTATGACTTTCAACAGCTTAATAAATAAACCTTTAGCTGAAAACTCCCCCTAACCCTGTACATTTCAAATAATGCTTTACCACATGCCTTGGAGTTTTTAACTTAATTTTATAGCTTCAGTGGACTCAAAATATCCTCAAGGTCATTTTGCTGGCACTCTGTCTTTCTCCAAGCACAGGTGAATCATGTGCTACTTACGGATCATGTGAGTTTCCTTATCTAGCAATGGTAATAGCAGCATAATCTTCACAATAAGGTCATTGTAGTCCACTGTTCCCTGTGCAAAAGTCTTCACGCTGCATTAGCATTCTAGTTCAAATTATTCTAGATAAATTTTATCTTCATATTAAAAATCATTTTGCAACATTTCCTTCACAAACCTTTCAAAATATTTTATATTTGGGGATAGCTATAATTTAATATTTTACATAGGAAGCGAGTTATTTTCTCAATAAAACAAAGCTATCTTAATAAATTCTCATTGCCAACTTCTGTTATATCTTAATATTATATACAAGTAAAGATTGCTGAAAGCACTCACTTACTTGGTTGCACAACCTTCAAACATTCCAGTTTGGATGAAATATGGGCAGACGATGGTGCTTTTAACTTTAGATTTTCTTAGCATAGTTAATTCAAGGAAGAGGGACTCAGCAAAGCCAAAAGCTGCAAATTTGCTTGAAGAATAATCTGAAATAAAGTGAGGGGCCACTCGTAATACAGCTTGGGAAATTCTCATAATGATTTAAAAATAAACTTCCTTTTTTTTTTCTTTCTGGCTTATTCTTGAGGACAGAATATCTCCATACCATGTGGCCAATAAAAACAGTGATTTTTTTTTCAGTTTCTCTTAGCTCAAGAATACCAACAAAACAATAGGCACACACACACACACACACACACACACACACACACACACACACACACTATTTTATGTGTTTCTAAAAAGGAGAGTACCAAGTTGGGCAGTGGTGGCACATGCCTTTAATCTCAGCACTCGGGAGGCAGAGCTAGGCCGATCTCTGTGATTTCGAGGCCAGCCTGGTCTACAGAGTGAGATCCAGTATAGGCACCAAAACTACACAGAGAAACCCCGTCTCAAAAAAAAAAAAAAAAAAAAGGCAAGTACCTTTCCTAGTCTGCCATTGTGAGGTAGGAAATGGCAAGGAATGCACCTGGCATTATAAATAGGGTTGAATGTTTCAAAAGTTCTGTTTGGGACAGGAAGAGCTTCTCTGCATTCTGGAAGGGCCCCATCTTTAGGAGAATAGAAGGATGTGTGGTAAATGGAAATACTCACCTGATAGTCCATTAATACCTACTAGTCCTGCTATGCTTGAAATACAGACCAGGTGACCATGGTCAGCTTTAATCATGGCAGGAAGGAAGGCCTTACAAGTCTGGGAAATACAAGCACATTAATTGATTAACAATTATTTTCAGTATTCTGTAAGCATTTGATGAACTTATTAATCCACTAAGTCAATTTTTATTTAACACTCATGGTGTGTTAAATTCTATGGCAGCACACAAGTAGGAAATATAGAGACACTGTTAGTTGCATAATTAGATGAGAATCTTAATCATAATATTTTAAAAGAAGTAAAAATTCATGGTATAACTGGGCCTCAGACCTTAGTAGGCTCCTAGACCTTAGCACAACTGACTCTATTGTGGAAATACCACTCAGGCTCTAAAACTCAGCACATAGACAGTACCACCTGCCAAAATGAAAACAAAGAGCTAATCCATCAAAGTCTGTAGTTCTGGGAAAGTTTCTAAATGTATCAGTCTTGCTTTTGGGCTTCTGTAGTTCTGCTTATGTTTGACTGTTGTTGTTAATTGAAGTAAGTCAACCCAGAACATGGTTTTTGACCTTAAGCTCACCCTGAGAAAGGCTTGGTGCTGCAGTGGGAGTCTGAACATCTAGTGTGGTTGTCTGTCAGCTAATAAAGAATTTCTATTGGCTTAAACCCATGTCTGAGCAGTCTTCTCTGGTAGATACCCCAGAATAACAGTAAAGAAATATTGAGCCACCAAGCACAGTTTTCATTTTTTAAAAGCAACTGTTAATTGAGATGATGAGTTCAATGTTGTATATATCTTATCTTCTAATGGAATGATAAGATTAATTGTTGAAGTTACATTGAAAGATAAAAATAGTATTTTTATAGTTATACTGCTTAGAATTTAACTCAAACTAGTGACTATAGAGAAGTAGAGTCTGACCAGGTCTTGGAAGAATGTTGGTTCCCAGACTCCCATAGATACTAAAATTCAAAGCTATACAGGTCTTTTATATAGCATGATATAGTGTTTATGTATAATCTGTGATCATTCTTCTGTAAATTTTAAATGTCTCTGTTATTTATAACACATAATTCTTTTGTTGTTGTTTTTCTGGAGCTGAGGACCAAACCCAGGGCCTTGCACTTGCTAGGCAAGCGCTCTACCACTGAGCTAAATCCCCAACCCCTATAACACATAATTCAATGTAAATGCTATCAATATATTATTTTTATACTGTATTATTTAGTTAATAATAGCAAGTGTTTATACATGTTCCCTCCAGATGCAACATACTATTTCAAATAGTTTCAGTTAGTGCTTGATTGAATTTGTAGTTATGGACAGGTTGTAAAGGGCTGCAATATGGAATCAGTGAGAGATATTTAATGTAATTAATGTTTTATTCTTTGATGAGTATATTGGTAGGTGTGTGAGGAAGCACTTTCCATTTACTCTTGATTTATTTCTTTAAAAATTATTACATATACTACTTTTACATAAGGACATTTTTGAATGAATTTGTAATGTAAGTTAAATGTTGCAGTTTTGGTTTGTTTATTATTCTCTATTAGTGAAACTGTAGGTACTTGCAAGGTAGAGTGAAATTCTTTGTGAATTCTTTTTGTGGTACGACCAGAATCCAGTGAAAAATATTTGTAGGCAAAAGGGAAGGCAGTTTTTGACAGACTAGGAAGCTTAACAGATTTGAGAAAAGGAAATCTTTCTCCAGAAGTGCTACAGGCACAGTGTTTGGAGATATCTATGGAGAGCTTGGCCGTCAAGCTTTGGAGCAGGTGAATCCAGTACAAGGGGGAAATATACAAAATTTTGAGTCTCTCAAATTTTAGAAATAAGTGATGATTCTCCCTAGTTTTTGGACGGAAGTGGATTCCCTGGTTTTATTGGTTGCTCAGAATCACATCTAAATTTTCTGATACACACCACAGTGGCTTTTGTGTGTTTATTGATTCTTTTCACTGTTAATTGTGTGAACCAGTTAAGGCCATGACTGTACTTGCACACAATATAAAAGTACAGGATCAGTGACTACAGGAGGCCAGAAAGAGGCAAGTCAGGGGAAAGAACATCTCATGCCAAGACCCCCTGAGGAGGGCTTGACATACTGGGGTTTAGTCAGGGTCTCAGGAGTTAATTGAACATGAGCAGGAAGTGGAGAAGGTGAGAGTTGGGAAACAGGTAAGAGGCTATTACCATGTCATGTTAGGGTTTACAAGCTGTGCTATGTAAGTGGACTTCACTCTCAATGTGTTGGGACCCTCTGAATGAGGGTTGTTTGGACCATATGTTGAATGAGATTATTTGATTAATACAGTAGAAATATCAACTTGCTTCCATATGAAGAAGATAAGTTAGAAGGTATCAGTGTTGAAGATGGAAAGCCATGATAAGCTGCCAGTAAAGGGACGAGGTGGCTTGAACAGCTGTCATCAAGGGTAGAGAGACATGCACTTGAGAATGAGTTGTATGACAGGCAGGACAGTGTCAAAGCAAAGGAGGGAATCAAGGGTGACTTCTAGGTCTGTGGTGGGATCAGGAGTGCGTGGATCCTAGTTCCATCTACCAACACGATATTTACCATCAACCAAGGCAAAAGCCTAGGATGTCAATGATGCAGGTAAGGAAACCAATGACTTGTAGAAATGTTCACAGGAAACCTAAAGTATGTAAGCACCATGTTAGTTGTTTTATTAGTATTGACTGAAATAAGTTTGTGGGCTCCAGTGTCATTTCGCACCACTTCCTGGTGAGCAAGGAAGAAGACACGTTTTAGGAAGATTATAAAGATCAAAAAAATTTTAAACGTCAATAAGTAGGAGCTAGGAGACTTGAAACAAATCCATTCCAAGGTCTCTCAGAGACAAAAAGGATTGAGGACCTGCTATCCCTTGCAAGTCTCCATCTTACCCATGGCCCTGGCTCCAGTTACTTGAACATCCCACATCTTACATGCACCACCAGTAATCATTTTTCTATCACAACAAGTGTAATCCCTCCCAGTGGAAAGAACTTTGGTAATCCCAGCTTCCTTCAGTCTCTTACCCACTCTGTAGAGTGGCACTGTCCAAGGCCCTAGCCTTTAGGCATTTGTGGCTAATTAAATATACATTAATTGTTATAAACTATATAGTATTATTAAAGGGCATAAATTTAAGAGTTTAGCTTTTCATTCCCATCAATCATGTTTCAAGTGGTTGCCATATGAGGAAGCAGATAGAAAACATTTTTATTGTCAAAGGCATTTAGAGATGTCCTTGAAAATTTGGACTAGGGCAAGACCAGGAAAAACTAATCCAGGCTAGGTACAGTAGAGCCTTGTAAGGGTGAGACTCCCACCAGCTGTCAACAGGAAACAACCAAATGCTATATTTATAGACAAGTGACTGAACAGTTGCTTGAGATTTTTACACTCACTAATAAAAATGAGAGACTTACCCAGAAATGAGAGATGGCATTGACAAGAAATGATTTTTCTACCATGTGATCTGGAATATCTAGGAAGGACTTCCCTGTTACAACACCTGCATTATTAATGAGAATGGTGACATCACCAACTTCTTCTCTAACCTGGCCAGAAATGAGAGAAACATGACATGGATTGAAGTGTTGAATTTTTGAGGTTTACTTTCCTACGTCACATTTTCACTTATATTACTCAAGTGTAGTTGTGGAATGCACAATGTGTCAGTCAATGGCAGATAAAGGCAGCCCCAAGATTAAATTGTCTAGTGACATTGTAGCCATATCTGCTTGGGTAAGGAGACTATGATGTACCCACTACTATGAAATCACTTAGCAGTGTGAACTTCAGAACACACCTCCATCATTCAACCATACTTGACTATTATTTCATTAAAACTGTTTATTGCTATTGTTTCTAATAAAGAAATTCAGCAATTCAAAAGTAATCCTATGATCAGTTATAATCTTTGAAAAGAACACTTCAATTTGGAAATATTGCTTAACATGGTTTCCTTTGGAAGGTGACAAAGGCCGTAGCAGCAGCTTATATGGTTCTGACAGTCTCAGAGTCCTCTGATGAATACTTTGAAAGGGGTTTCTCATGTCTGGAACTGGGACTTTTTTTAAAAAAATATTTTTATTTTATAATTAACTTAATTTCACATATCAGTCACGGATTCCCCCGTCCTCCCTCCTCCCACCTCCTAGATCTTCCTCCCCAATCCACCCCCCATTCCCACCTCCTCCAAGGCAAGGTCTCTGCTAGGGAATCAGCCCAGCCTGGTAGACTCAGCCGAGGCAGGTCCAGTCCCCTCCTCCCTACACCAAGGCTGAGCAAATGTTAGGAACTCTATGGCTCTCACTAGGAGCATTGTCAGCACAAGTGACTTAACTTTATTTAACTGTGCACATTTATATACACTTATATGTATTATATGTGATTTTAGATACATAAAAAATAATGCACTTCCTTATGGATTTTTTGAACATCCTTAGTGTTACCTTTTCCTTCCTTCATCTCTCTCCTTCTGTACTGATCTTTCACCCCACCCAGTTAAAGCCATCCCCGTTTTTTACCATTTCCTTCTTCATATCACCTACATTATCTTTGTGAAGACACCATTCATTCTGGACACAGGATTTGGAGAATCTGAGCTAGATCTGCCCTGAAAGCCCCCCTCCCTGAGGACCAGCTTACATAGTAATGGAAGGTGCTTTGAAAGCTACCAAGTGAGGGAGCAACCAATATTACTAGCCAGCTGTGACAACTGTGAACCACAATGACCAGCAGGCAAAATATCCCTAAAGGTGAAACAATGGTACTCATATCTTGGCAGTAACCAAAAACTATCTAATTGAACTTAAGGCCAACTTCACCGGAAGAAAATCATTCCTGGTACTGGAAACCTATCAGTTACCAGGGGCTGTTGAGATCATGGATCTGGGAAGAGGACCCACTACCTCCACTTACTAAGCCAGAGTAATACCTAACAGCATTCTAAACATTTGTCCTTAAACTCATAGGTAAGAAACTTCTCTTTGTGACAGATGGAGACCATTACAAAAAACAAAAACAAAAACACCCCCCCCCAAAAAAAACCTCATAACTGGTGAAAATACAAAGAACTACTGATTGTGGGTTACCCAGCTCCAACTGATACTTTACAATGTACCATTTTTACCTACAGCTCAGGGAACAGTGAGGAAGAGGGAGCAGAAATATCATAAAAGCCAGAGGACTGAAAAGTCTGGTGTGAGATTCTGTCTCCTAGACATGACAGGGAAGCTATGCCCGTGGCATATCTCAGCAATGTGACTGCCTACATAAGACCTCTGAACAAGAACAACACCAGCAGACGTGCTAACAGGGAAGGGGGATATCTCATGGAGCCCCACCCCTAGTAAAAGACCTATAGACACCTAAGAAATGCTGAGAGAAGGAAAAACAGTCTTCCCCAGGAATGAGTCCCCTAATTGGTTATCCAATACATACGTGTATGTGGGTGTGTGTGTGTGTGTGTGTGTGTGTGTGTACATGTATAAAACACTGAAAAAGAAAGTGACCATGTGGATTCTGATGTCAATGGAGATTGAGAGCCCAACATCGCCAGCTTTGGCAAGCATTAATGTAAGCCTAGGAACTGTAACCATAAGATTGGATTCTCCATAAGAGCTGCCAGCTAAAGTCGTGCTGGGATCAAGAAAAATGGGCCTTGGCGGTACGTGTTACTGGAGTTGTATCCATGCCAGTGGATGTCTACACAATCCAGAAGAGAATTTGACATTGCTGCTGCCGCTGTTGCCGTTATAGCAATGGCGCCTAACACTGCTACTCTTTCTAGGATTACCATTTCATAATTGCTTACTACAGCTAGCACAATGGAGACCCTGGCAACAAAAGTAGCTACCACAGTTAGTTAATCTTTCATTCTATTGGGCATGATAAATTTAATTCAGTAGCTATATACATCCTGATTGACTTTGAAAATTATAAATTTATAAACTCAAGTTCCAGTTGCTTTTGGGATACTTTCTTACAAGGACACCAATGTACAGTATGGCTTGTTAAGGAAGGGAATGGCTCAGTTGCCTTTAGCCTACTGACTATGGGTGAGATAGGACCTCTGTTGGTCTTTTCTGTATCGAACACACAGAATGCAAGCCCAGTGCCACTTTGAGATCTTTGGCAGCAGTTAACTCTGCAGCTCACACAGGATTGAGCCTGTATGATAATGAGTATTCAGAGACGGGTAATGCCTGGGGGACACTCACCAACCTAATACAGAGCACCTGTGTAGCCTGGGCAGGCATCTCCATGACCTGCTGACGTCCCACGCAACCCAAGTCAGAAGCTCATTTTTTAATAAAAGGGGGACCTGTAGAGTCCTGGCCCCCATTTTGGGTAACTGTTGCCTTGCTTGCTGACCTTGACCTGGAGATCCTCCCTATGCCAATTCCCTGCCAAGTTCCACCCTCCTGAATGCTTAAGAGAAGTTCCTTGTCTCTGTATCCTGAATAATGGACGTTAACAGATTAGAAGCAAGATTGTAAAACATCAGTAGCGAACTTCTGCCCTCCAGGGTCCTCCCATTGTGCTGTAAGCCTGTATTTAAGATCTCCTCCCCCATTAAATAAATGACATTTGGCATTTAAAATTTAAAATATATGTATTTATATATATGTATAATTGAATACTGCGAATGTAATCTATGAATACCACAAATGTGATTAATATCATGAGTGTAATTAATGATTATCATGAGTGTAATTTAAAAAAAAATAAATTAAAAAAAAAAGAAAGTGACCATGAATTTGAAAGGAAGCGAGTAAATGGGGGAACATAGGAGGGACTAGAGGAAGGAGCGGGGAGGGGAAAATAATATAACTATATTTTAATATCAAGAAAGAAATAAAGAAAGAAAAACCACACAAAACAGCAAAAACTCTTGATGTGTTTATAAACATATATGATGTTATAAAAAATGTACCATTTAAGTGTCAAGTTGGTTGAATTTTAGTAAATACATATATCTATGTAACCTCTACTTCAAAGGAAACACATTTCCAGTACCCCAAAAGTTTTTGTATGTCTCACTTCTTATCTGCTGTATTTTGGATCTGGAAAGTTCCCTGAGACCTGGGATCCACTTTGGTGCTTTTGGGACATGGGAAAAGCTTTGAGATGTGGGATCTAGTGGGAAGTTTCAGTCACTGGAGGGATTTTCAATGGCGATGGTGGGATGTGGTATTCCTCTTCCACTCCTGGCCACGGGGCAGCAGGTCGGTTGCCTCCAGTGCCCTGTGCCCCGTGGTACAGTGCTGCCTCCTGACTGAAATCGTGAGCCATAATAAACCTGCTAATATGATTTCCTCAAGAAGATGGCCTGCCATATAGGGCATCTCTCTCTCTCTCTCTCCTCTCTCTCTCTTCCTTTCTTCTTTCTCTTTTTGATACTGAGGATTAAACCGTAAGTCTTGTGCATGCTAGGCAAGCAATGTACTCTCAAACTGTTTCCCTAGCCCTCTTTTTACGCCAAGGCTTCAGTAAGTTGCTTAGACTGGCGTTGCTCTTGCTCTGTAGCCCAGACTGGATCTGAGCCTGTGATTCTCTCACTGTAGCTTCCTGGGTAGTTGGGAAAACAGCTAGTGGCCTACAGACCCAGCACAGTTTGCTTTCTTGCATCTCTGTTGCTCTGGTTTTCTTTCCTGCCGGTGTTTAGTGACAGCGAAGTGTGAGGACACTCTCTGCCTGTGTATCTCTGAGCATATTCCTTCGTGTAGCCATTAGGCTTACTGTCAGCATGCAGATGCCTGATGATTAATTCTATTGGCATCATTTCCCTAACTAGGTCAAGTCAGTACTTGGAATGAAGACATCCCATACAATGATGTATTTGATCTAGTGCCCAGAGACTTCAGTGATCCTGTGCACTCTGCTCTAAAGACTACTTCTAATCTAAATGCTATCTTTCATTAACGTTTTTATAAGCTTTCATCTCTTCCCTCCCACATAGCCCACTTCTTCTGCTTACATAACCTAGTAAGCATGAGTCCCATTTGGAGCGAAGCATGCTCCAGGAATCACTGAGCAACTGTTTCTCTCTCCTACCATGTTGTCTCAGATTATGCCTTTGTAGGTCACAGTGACAAAGCTGTTGCTGGGGCAGAGCAGGAAACAGGTCAAGTGATGACTCCAAAAATCCTGAATCAAATCTTCTCCTAGATGCAACTGCTCTTTCCTTCCTCCAGACAAGAAGCGTTGCCTACCCTGACTTTTCTATTTCTGGTCCACGTTATATGCTAAGCCTACCAGTTGGAGCTGCTTTGGAAAGATGGGGAGAGCACTGCTGTTGATACAGGTAAGGGTGTGAGTTATTAAAGGGAGGCTTGGTGATGCTGACTGGATGTTGGGATTAGACCTCCGTGTTTTGGAGGAAGGTAAATCTAAGGAAACGTCAGTGAGAGACAGGTTTAGTGAGACAATGAGTGTAAGCAAGGGCTCAATCCTAGGTCAGAGACGGATGCCTGGTCAAAAAAATGGCGAGGGAGTGAAGTCTTTTGTGTAAAATCTCTAAACATCTTAGGGAATGAATGGTCACTCAGGTCACTCCCAGAGAAAGTCCTGCATCTGAGGGACACTATAGCAGCAGGAGGATGATCTAGGTTATGGGATTTAATTTTTGCTGTACTTTAAGAAGACGTTTAGGAAGGCATTATTCTAGCTCATGGATTAAAAAATAAGCTATGGGATATTAAGAATCTGCCAAAAGACTCACTGCTGAGAGGAACATTGATTCACATCCAATCTGGCAGCACATACAATACCTGCTTTTACATAAATTTATGCTTCTACATCACCAAGATTATATAGCCTCAGCTTGTCATGAACTCACAGTCTTCCTGCCTCAATCTCTCCAATGCTGGGATTATAAGCATGTGTGCTGTGTTTGACTGCATATGTTGACTTTGTATGCTGGAATTGAAAATTCTTTCTTCATCTGCTTGTGGAGAGCTGATTACTGTGCCTTTTGGAATGCTGCCATGCTGAGTGTCAACTCATTTCAAGGGTGAGGATGATGTGTGCCATTTGTTAAAGTCTTACAGATAAAGCTCTTGGGTTTCCCAATACTTAATAACTAACAAGCAGACAACGAGATAGAGTGATACGCTTAGAAAATGCTACATATAAGAGAGTGGCAAAGAAGAAACATTTCAGATATATTCCAACGGCAAATATTTTCAAATTTTTAGGATGTTTTCCTACTGGATACCAAAAAAATTTTAGCCAGAACAGAATGTTTTGTAGGGGGGCTGGGGTGGTGGTGCAGATGATGGTGCTTTTTGGCATAGGGGAAGGTTGGGCGATGTTTTCATCGTTTACAGTTCACGGAAGATGCTCCTGTGATAGAGCAGTCAGGGCTCTAGGGCCACCTAAGTCTGTAAGTTTCCTGAGCTGGCTAATTTCCTTCAGCTCTCCCTGCCTCTGTTTTGTCACAGTAGCAAAATGATAGTTCCTGTTTCATTGTGAAGTTTATATAAGATCAGACATAGAAACAAAGGCCTTTCCAGGCACCCTGAGCTGGATAGTGCCTGGTTCTGAGACAAGAGCTCCTGAAAAAGCTGATCACATTAAGTTCACCCCAAACATATTCTTCTGGGAGCTCTTCATGCCGTGTTTCTTTCCTTTTTGCAAAATGAGGAGTAACCTTGATTTCCCCTCTTGTACCAAAATGGTTCCAGGGAACTATGATGCCCACATTGTTATTAGCTGTCAGTGAGTTACAAAAACCCAAATCTTGTGGGTCTCCAAATAAAGAAAGAGGAAGAAGAAAGCAAAGAAGAGAAAGGTTCAGAAAGTATCACAATGTGGTAACTCAATAATTGATTTTTAATAAATCAAAAAATGAATTCCACAAATAGAAATTGGATTACAGAGAAATCCCTTGGAGATTCTGTGGTCAAACTGTCTGTCCCCTGTGGCTTCCAGCTACCTGGATACGGTGTCTTGACAGTTTCTGCCTCGTGATCTTGGGTAAACTGCATGTTCAGTGCTCCTTGGCTTCAACATCTTGCTTAACAGGAATGATGGCAGCAACATAGTCTCAGGAGGTTGGGGTGCATTGATTAACTGAGTAACTAGATGTTCAAACTATGTAAAATAGTAACTAATAAGATAAGGATAGCATAGTTGCAAGTTTTATTTGTTGTTTTGCCTTTGCTTGTTTGTGACTCTGACTAGAGGCTGGTACATTAACCTTTGAGAAAGCCATTAATCCCACATGTGCAACTGCTCCCCTTAATAGGATTACGATGGTCTGAGCTACTAACACGTCCATCTCAGTTACACCAGAGCCATCAACTAGAATACCAAGATGTCCCTATGCTCTAGGGACCTTTGAAATTGTTCAAATTGTCCAGTTACTAAATAGCCTGCCTACTTTTTTCTGTGGAAACAATAATAGAGAATAATAAGAATAATACACTGCCTGCAGTTTCCCTTCTCCTGCTTCCTGTCACACTGATATTTCCATTGGTGGTTCCCTATGTACTGTGCTGTGCTGTGTCTGCCAAGGGGACTGTGGGTAAAGTGGAACATCCCACGGGAAGTTAGATAACACAGGTAGGTGAAGTGTGAGAACTTTTATATGCTTAGTGCTCCCCCCCTTAGGCTCCATATACTATGTTCAAACAACACAACATGGCAATAGACTTGCCGTAAGATGGGATGGGATTTCAGTGTCATTAAAGTCATGAACAGTAGGAAGCTAAAGCTGCATATGTTCTTGCCACAACTAGCTTTTCATTTCACGATGTGGAAACAGGGGTGGAGAAAGGTAAATAACTTGGTAAAAGTTGCACAACTAAAGCAGAAGAGCTGGGGCTTGGCAGAGTGTCTAGCAACCGAGGATGTCCAGTGAGTCACTAAGCAAGGCCACTAGACAGGATGGGGCCCTGAAGTAAGAGAGTTGCTAAACAAATCAGCCGGGTAGCCCTCGGCTCTGAAGCCGGACCAAGTCCTGCTCCCACTGGTTCAGGCTGTGCCTGCTTTTTGGAGGCCGTGAAGTCATACTTAAGATGAAGAGAATTAAACTGGAAGTACACAACAATATTTGGGAGAACCCATAACAAATCACTCCCCCCCCCCCCACCCCGGGATTAGGGAAAGTACAGGCTAAAAGCAGTTTTCTCAGAATCAAAGCAAAGAACAGTGCTGAGCTCACCTGATCGGCAACCCTGTAGACCTCTTTCCTGTTGCTGCAGTCACACTTATAGGCAAAGACTTTCACACCACCTTTTTCTTTGGCCAGTCTACATGTTTCCATGTTGCCTTCTTGGTTAATATCCCAGAGAACTAAAATGGCTCCGTGGCTGGCAAAATGCATGGCCAGCAGCCTTCCAAGTCCACTTCCAGCTCCTGTTATAAGGACAATCTCTCCAGTAACATCCTTTTTCCTTTTAGGAATTATCTTGAAAATTACAGATTCTAAAAAGTAATATAGAAACTTTCCAAAAAACACGGCTGTGTCTGCTACTGCGTTCATGTTGATTGATTGTGGAAAGGAATGTTCTCCTAAGGAGAAAAGCAGCTGGTGAGTCCATTTCATTACAATAGCTGCAGTACAGAGCATCATTGAAAGCAAGGGCTTTCTATTCAAATTACATGACTAGCAGAAATTGTCAAACCTGATGAGTTGTAAATTATATAAACAAGGATTATAAGAACATTTTGTGTTAACAAGAAACATCATAATTAATAGGATTTTTTCAGATAATTGATTGATAAGTAGGCCACAGATGATAAGAATAACGTTGTAGTTAAGAGCATAAAGTTTTTGTGCCTTGACTCCCTCAGCCTTACATGATAAATAAATCATGACTTTGGACACTTAGTCCAGTCATTTTTCTACTATCTTGTCCTAGTTAACTTTCTCTTGCTGTGATAAAGACCATGACCAAAAGCAACGTTGGGAAGAAAGGGTTTAACGTACCTTACAGCTTACAGTTCCTCATGAAGTGAAGTCAGGACAGGAATTGAAGGTAGGAACTTGAGGCAGAAACTGAAGCAGAGACCAACCAAGGAGGAGAGCTGCTTACTGGCTTGCTCACCATGGTTTGCTCAGCCTACTTTCTTATACAATCCATGACCATCTGCCTAGGGGTTGCACCACCCACAGTGGGCTGGGCCCTCCCACCTCAATCATTAATCAAGAAAATAAATGCCTCTCAGACTTGCCTGCAGGCCAATGTGATAGAGGCATTTCTTTCAACTGAGGCTCACTTTTCCCAGATGACACTGGCTTGTGTCAAGTTGACCAAAAAAAAAAAAAAAAAAAAAAAAAAAAAAA
>CABHPQ010145527.1:10496-41655 GCA_902168405.1 Peromyscus aztecus
TTACAACCAATGAGAAGGTAGAACCAGAACTCTTTATAAGATTAAACGCACAGGAAGTAGCTCCCTTTTCGGAGAGGTTTCTTGGCGGAAGAAGCTAGCCAGCAGCACGCGGGTAAGCTCCTAACTCTGACCTCTTGGGTTTTTATCTTTACCTTGGCTCTGTGTTTCTTATTTAATAAGACGGTTAGTTACATCTACAGAAGTCCCTGTATTTAGATACATGGATCAAGAATCTTGGCATTTAGACATTTTTTTCTTTTATACCAATATTTCTACTTTCAAAGGTTAATAACAAATAGTTAGTGGAATCTTTATGTGCATTTGCTCATCACAGCCAAACAAATAAAATAGCTAGGTTTGGTGGTACCTAACTGCTGTCCCAGCTCTCAAGAGGCTGAAGCAAGGTGGATTGTAAATTATGAGCTTGAGACCAACCTACCATACCTAGGAAAACACTGTTTCAGGATAAGAACTAGAGAAGCCAAAGGTGAAATTTCAAGAAATATTAATTATTTGAAATAAATTTATTCCAAGAAATAAAATTAAATAGGCTGAATTGGCGTGGTAGTGTGTGTCTATAATCTTAGAACTTGTGAGACCGAGGCACAAAGTTTGTGACTTGGAGGCCTTTTCTCAGTGTCCCACCTCTAATATTTTGTATCCATACATAGAGGCACACATACTTCAATGGATAAAGACATACTAGTTTTGTACAATGAGCCTGGGCTTATTACTTAGAATACTTGTGTATATTCTTAGTTTAGTTTCTGTTGTTGTAATAAACACTGACCAAGAGCAGCATGGGGAGGAAAGGGTTTATTTCATCTTAGGCCTCACAGTCATGAAAGGAAGTCAGGGCAGGAACCTGGAGGCAGGGACTGAAACAGAGGCTGTTTAAGAGTGCTGCTTAGTGGCTTGCTCTTCAGGCTTACGGTTCAGCTACTTTTTTTTATATCTCCTAGGACCTGCCATGGTGACATCACATGTGTCTAGGCTAGGCCCTCCCTTATCAGTTATT
The DNA here is from genome assembly GCA_902168405.1 of Peromyscus aztecus. Lineage (NCBI taxonomy): Eukaryota > Metazoa > Chordata > Mammalia > Rodentia > Cricetidae > Peromyscus > Peromyscus aztecus. The sequence goes on from CABHPQ010145527.1 coordinate 11,515, forward strand.
ACTCAAGATGTCCCACAGACTTGCCTGTAGCAATCTGATGGAAGTGTTTTCTCAATTGAGGTTCCTCTTCCCAGTTGACTCTAGTTTGTGTTAAATTGGCAAATAGTAACCAGCACACGTGTGTACTCATTCACATGGTACTTTGATCTGAAGTATTCCCAGTTGGTCTATGTTGTTGGAATTTATTAATATTTAGTCCATATGCAATATAGTACTATAGACATATCCTACTATGGATTACTTTACCCTCTGTCAGTGTATATATTTGCATATATTTGTGTATTCTAGTGTCAACTTACTTAAAGAAATTTTATTTTATTTTATTTTTTTACAAGATTACTGGCATGCATGCCACTTTTTGGGGCAAGATTTATTTTTATTTATGTGTACATGTCTTAGCTAGGTTTTTGTTGCTGTGATAAAACACCAAGACCAAGGCAACCTATAGAAGGGCTTATTTGGGATTTACAGTTGCAGAGGGATAAGATCCCATCACCATTACAGTGGGGAAGCATGGCAGCAGGCAGGCATGGCACTTGGAGCAGTAAGCTGAGTTCACAGCTTAAACCATGAATAAAGAAGCAGAGACAAACTGGGAGTGGCCCAGTTTTGAAACCTCAAAGCTGACCTCCAGTGACATACTTTCTCCAGCAAGGACACACTTCATAAACTTACCCAAACAGTGCCACCAACTGGGGACCAAGTAGTCAAATGCCCAAGATTATAGGGGACATCTCATTCAGTGTATGTGTGTCTGTGTCTGTCTGGGGATGCATAAAGAGGCTGTGGGAGACTGCCAGGTCTCCTTGAGCTGGAATTACAGGCAGTTGTGAACAACCCCATATGGCTGTTGGGAACCAAACTCTGGTCATCTGCAAGAGCAGAAAGCACTCTCAACTTGTCTGTCCAGTTCCAGAATTTTTATTTTTAATTACATAGAAATTGTACGTTTTGGGGGGAGATGCTATGACTACTAGTGTTACACTACGGTACTAGGCCTTGTGCATAGGGAAGCTCTGTCACACTTCACTGCAGTCCGTCCTCTGACATTTCAATGCATGCACACACTGCAGTAGACAAAGGTCCTTGGAATGCATGTTACCTCACACATGCATTGTGTTTTTGTGTTGGGAACATTCAGAATCTTCTCTACTGGCTACTTTAAAATGATCATTTGTCACGAACTGTAGCTATCTTGCTTAGCATCAGACTCTTCTTACTCAGCCGTACCCTGTACCCATTAACCATCTCTTTCCAGCCCTCCTTGGTTGATCCTCGGCTCTGAAAACCACTATTTTCTTTTTTTACTTCTCTGAAAGCAGCTTTTTAGCTTTCACTATACATGAGAACATGCAGTATTTGTCTTTTATATCTGACATATTTCACTTAAGCTAATGAACTACACTTCCATGTATGTTGGCCACAAATGACTGCATTTCCTTACTTTGTATGGCCGAATAGTATTTCCTTGTGTGTACATAACCAATTGTTTCATTCGTTTATCAGTGGATACATTTCATTTCATATATTGGCTATTGAATAACCCCAAATTATTGAAATATTATGAGAATAAAATTTAAAAGAATAAACATGTTTCTATGTGTTGACAAGAATACCTGGATATTTCTACAAATAAAGTTAAAAAAATACCAATTCAAGGTTTTATTGAATCTGTAATCTGCAACAGTAATTAATGATCTCTAGGATGCTAGCTAGGTCTGAATTTTTACAAAATGCTGATGTTGTCATACTCGTTTCCATTGTCTTAATTTGTAATAAGGATGCTTTTAACATGAAACCAAAGAGAAGGCTTTACAGGTATTGCTACAGAACGAATGTTAACTAGCATAGCAAGTGAAACTCTGCTAACTTGGGTAGATTCGATTGTGGTGACTGTCCCTGTCCATGTTCTCTGTAGGATTCCTCCAGCAGCGAAGACTCAGAGGACTCCTCTAGTGAGGTCAAGAGGAAAAAGCATAACGAGTATGTATTGTATTCAGCTGATGGTTTTAATGCCAGGGAAATAATATCGTTTTGTATTTCTTTTTTTGTAAATTTCCTTTCCAAAGGTCGTTTCTGAAGTTCTTAGTTCATGGTGTTTTCAAAGTTAATTTAAGCCACTATCGTAACATTTGTCTTTCTGTGACCAGCTGAGGTCTGTTTTATGGCAGCTCTTTATCTGTTGTGACCTCTCCATCCCTATATATTAGTGAAGTAAAGATCATCTTTAAATGATATCAAAATATTACTTTCCAGATATTTTTATAACTTGGGAGAAAAGCATGTAAGATCGTAGGATAATTGATTGACTTGGTTGTTGTGTTAATTACACTCATACAGTTAGTTCATCTACACAAGAAGTTCTTCTTCTGCAGAACTTACTTAGAAACTCATTATAACTTCCACAAAATCTGACCCAGAAAGCAGTAACAATACTTTTTCACCTTAGATCCATTTTTACTGGTTTGGTTTTTCATTCTGATGTTTTGACTGAGAATTTTCTATTTGTCTTGGGTATTCTGTATATTTACTTTGTTTTATGTATGTTTTGATTTATTATTTTTCTCACAGTCTTTGTATGTTTATAATCTTAAGATTCATACTTTTAAGTTTATGAAAATTCTGTTTTTGTATCTTTGGATATCTCTGTTTCTCTTTGACCTGTCTCATAGCATGCCCGTTACTAGATGTGTTTTGGATAATCTAGTTTTACTCTGTAAGCCTTACTATGTTATGTTTTGTCTTTGTCTTGATGTGTTGCATTGTGTCTAATTTCTTCAGATCTGTTTTATAGATTTGTATGATCAAACATAAGGCTACACACATGTCACAAAAGCACTGACAGTTGAACTACCCTGTATTCTAGTTTCAGTGAAAACTCAATATTGTATTTTCAACTGTGGTGCTTCTCGGGCTATTGAAATCTTCTATCGGGCTGTTAATTTCTCAATTAGCATAGACATACACATATAATAAATAAGTAATTTGTTTGATGCGTAGACTTGATTGAGTATAAAAATTAAAAATTAATTACATTGAAAATTTTATTTGGAAGACTTTTTTCCATGTGTCCTACATAATACTCCTTTGAGTGTCCATGCTCTAAAAAGACTCCAAGATAAAAATAATTGGCTTCTACTATGTGTTTTCATAATCTGTTAACTTCTTCATAGTCACAGTTGACGTAGCATATATCAAGCCATGGAACAAAAACAACATGACCTGAGTTAGGATAGAGTACAGGTTGTATATTGTTACCATATGCTTGTGGCTGGAAGTATTTCAGGTTTTAGAATTTAGCAAATTTAAGAATATTTGCATATGCTTTACCTCTTGGGTACCTGTAACTTAAGCTCCAAATCTTCAAAATCTCAAATCTGAAACTTTTCAAAAGTTTCAAGATTTTAGATTTTCATATTAGGGATACTCAGTATAAGAGTCTAATAAGTATCTTCATCTGAACTTTATATAATAATTGCAAAATATTAACATGTAGACCCAATATTTTTCCATACACATTGATTGAAAAGAAACTAAGTAGACTAAAACGGGAAGATAAAGGTCATAAAGGTCATTATTCATTGAATGTTGGTTGAGTTGATACTGTTGGGAGTGGTTTAGTGTCTGTTTTACATTCTTCTATATTTTCTTACAGAACATGTACTATTATTTAAAAATCAGTTTAGGGGCTGGAAAGATGGCTTGGCAATTAAGAGCACTGACTGCTTTTACAGAGGACAGTGGTTTAGTTCCCAATATCCACCCACATGGTAGCTAACAACTATCTGTAATTCTAGACTCAGGGAACCTGACACCCCATTCTGGCCTCTGTGGGCACCAGGAATCCAGGTGGTGTACAGACATACACACATGCACACAACACCCATACACAGAAAAGGATATGGTTTTTTTCTACAGCTCATGAGTCGTTTGCTGTGTTTTCAGTACACTACAATGCAGAGTCCTCTCCCAGAGAAGGGTCTTCCAGAGGCAGGAAACTGTCATCTAGATGTGCAGGTGCTCACTTGTTGTTTACGTGCTTGGGTGGAATCTTCCCCTTGGACTGCTCAAAGTCCTGATTCCCCAACGTGTAGACAAAACAAAACACTGCCAGTGGGGGCACCACTGAGCAGCATGCACTTGGTGAATGCAGCTCCCTGTGGCCGGATCACCTAGACTTCAGCCACGCCATGCCACTCTTCTATACCAAAATTACAGTTTCTAAAAACATGAGAGGGGTTAGAATCCCTTTTGTTTTTTAAAGAGCAGTGTAGTATACAAACCTGTAACTGTTTGTTCATATAGTATTCTTTCATTTGAGGTTTAAATAAATCAGTAAAATACTGTGGTGTTATAGAGAAATCTTTACAAAGTACTTCTCATTGTTACTCTGCTGACATTTAGTATTTTTCAGTGTGGTTCAAAGCAGTAGTTTCCTTTATATTCAATGGAATATAAAGTATATATAACTGTAGTTAGTTTTGATCATGCTTGTATTTTAGTAATATAATTTACTTATGATTAATATCTAAATAAAAATATTTTATGTACAGTGAAGATTGGCAAATGTCTGGGTCGGGATCTCCATCTCAGTCTGGTTCAGATTCAGAATCTGAAGAAGAGAGAGATAAAAGTAGCTGTGATGAGACAGAATCTGACTATGAGCCAAAAAACAAAGTCAAAAGCAGAAAACCTCAAAGTAGGTGAGTGTACTGTTCTGTGTTTTGAAGCTAAAAAATCGTCCTTTAGAGAAGGGCTTTTTTTTGGGGGGGGGGGTATAGTTTCTTAAAAAAATTTTATGTCAGTGTTTCTGTAAATACTTGTTATTATTCCTCCTTCCGTCTCCAGACCTAAGTCAAAAAATGGGAAAAAAATTCTTGGACAGAAAAAGAGGCAGATTGATTCGTCGGAAGACGAGGACGATGAAGATTATGATAATGATAAGCGAAGCTCTCGCCGCCAGGCCACAGTCAACGTGAGCTACAAGGAGGACGAGGACATGAAAACAGACTCGGATGACCTCCTGGAGGTCTGCGGAGAGGACGTTCCTCAACCTGAGGAGGAGGAGTTTGAGACCATAGAAAGGTTTATGGATTGCAGAGTTGGGAGACGAGGAGGTATGTCTGCAAAAAACATCGTATGGTTTGCTCGTTCAAATGTTTGTCAGTAAAGGACAGTATTTCTTAAAGACTTTCCAGTTTTGAAAGCAAAGAAAGTGAATTTTATTTAGCACATTTGCTGTCACAATATGCTTCCCTGACGCGTCTCTGAAATGTCCCGACTACACTGTCCTTGTGTTATAGGGGTGAAAGGTTTTTAACTTCATAGATTTGCATTTTTCTTATATTTTAGATCACTTGTTTCTCTTTATATACTTAAAGAATGTTTGGTTTTCTGACAATTTCCCCCATGTCTTGAATATATAGGCTTCTCATTGCTTAATGTAACTGGAAAGTAAAATAATCAAAATAGCAATTAACAAACTATTAGTTACCATATGAAATGGGTGTGTTGTTGACTGTCCCACGGTGTTTTGAAAAATGGGCTTTCCGTACTTAATTTAAAAAATTGTACAATTAGTGTGTGCACACGTGCCCGAGTATGTTGTGTGCACACATGCCCGAGTGTGTGTCGTGTGCGTGCACGTGCCCGAGTGTGTGTGTGTGTGTGTGTGTGTGTGTGTGTGTGTGTGTGTGTGTGCACGTGCCTGAGTGTGTGTGTACCGTGCATGGCACACGTGGTGCCTGGAGGACGACCCTCATGGGTTGGTTCCTTCCGTCATGTGAATCCATCATGTGAGTCCGGGAGGCAGAATTGGGTAGTGACTGTCACCCGCCTGTGTCCCTGTTTTGAACGCTCAAGAGAGGCGTTGAATTAGATGATTTTCACTTCAGAATGTTGACTGTCCTTTATTTGTGTGTGACATTTTCTGTACTTTTTTGTATTGAATAGTTTGCTTATCTAATGAGTGGTTTTGTACACATACTCATGAAACTTCATATTTGGAAGAAAATAACCCTACAACCGTATTACATGGATTTTTCTTTTGTCTTTAGCTACTGGTGCTACTACAACCATTTATGCTGTTGAAGCAGATGGTGACCCAAATGCAGGATTTGAAAAAAACAAAGAGCCAGGAGACATACAGTATTTAATCAAATGGAAAGGATGGTCACACATCCACAACACTTGGGAGACAGAAGAAACTCTCAAGCAGCAGAACGTTAGAGGGATGAAAAAATTGGATAATTATAAGAAAAAAGATCAGGAAACAAAACGATGGTAAAAAAAAAATGCCTTTTTTTTAAAAAAAATAGTTTACAGTTAGATTACAGTTAACTAAGCTTTTTGGTATTAAGAAATACATAACTAAGAATAAAATGATAGCCTCAAATATTTATAGTCTATATTATTTCTCTCACGGTGAAATTCAGGTCTGACCTTGTCTTTTATAAGAATCACACAGACTGTTTCATACTCCCAGAAATTTGTGAATTTAAAAATTCATGATGTTGGTCAGGATGTATAAGAATGCTTGCCTAGAATGTGCAAGGCCCTGGGTTCAGTCTCTAGTTTGCCAAAGAGAAGGAAAAATTACTAGTAATGTTTTCAGTTTCTTCATTGTTCAGACTTGGTTTACTCCATTAAAGGGTACAGTGGGAGCTTGTCTAAGAGATAATTATCAGTGCGATAAAGTTATTTAGAGGAACATCTGAAGTCTGTTGTTGCTTTAAAATTTTTCAGGCTGAAAAATGCTTCTCCAGAAGATGTGGAATATTATAATTGTCAGCAAGAACTTACAGATGATCTACACAAACAGTATCAGATAGTGGAGCGTATAATTGGTTAGTAGTAAATAAATTTGATACTCTTATCTGTTTGGTGTGTTTTTGAGATGGGATCCCATTATGTTGCCAATGATGATCTCAGTCTCAGAATCCTCGTACCTCAGCTTCCTGAGTAGCTGGGATTGCAAGTGTATACTCCCAAGGCTGCCTTCAGACTTTTTATGTTGCTTGAAGTCATGTAAGCAAACATCAGAAGTTTACTGTTTACACATAAAATACAGTAGCTTGGTTTTATCAAGATAAAATATTGGAATGTAGATGATCTGTTTTCACTTGTGTAGCCTTTACTGAGTATACCTCTCACATAATTAAATGAATACCTGATTCATCTCACAGCTCATTCCAATCAAAAATCAGCAGCTGGTCTTCCTGATTATTATTGCAAATGGCAGGGGCTTCCATACTCAGAGTGCAGCTGGGAGGATGGAGCTCTCATTTCCAAAAAGTTCCAGACATGCATCGATGAATATTTTAGCAGGAATCAGTCAAAAACGACTCCTTTTAAAGATTGCAAAGTGAGTACTGACATTTTAAATTAATGCAAATGTGTTAAGTTATAAGCCTTTATAGAGAGTTGAATCCTGATGTCAGATAGACTGAAAGAGTACTTAGTTGCATATGCCTTTTAGAGAAACTGAGATTCCTCTAGTGGCACTCTGTTTAAAATATGATAAATTGGTGGTAATGATGGTGGTATGGGGAAACTGAACAGAGAACATTTCCCTTGAAGTTGGAGGTGTATGTTTGGTTAAAAGCAGCAGATATTGTTGCTGAAAGTAAGATCAGAGTCAGAACACACTCATGAGAAACTAGGACTACCTTCCCCAGAGTTTTGAAACTTAAATAGTTTACATAAAAATATTAGTGTTAGTTTTAAAGTCTGGATACTACTTACTTTATTACATTGGAGCAATGGTTATGAATGAATTTGACTTTCCTTCCTTATGATGAAGTACTTGACCTGTACATACTATTGGGAACTAAATTTCCTTAGTAATTTTTTTTGTTTAAAAACAAAACATTTTACTCTACATTCTTGCTGGAATCATAGAAAGTAGCCATGTACAAATGCATCATCAGATACATCTCTATCTCTGGGAGATGTGGAATATTATTACCAGCAAGAACTTAGAGGTGATCTACAGAAACAGTATCAGATAGTGAAGCGTATAACTGGTTAATAGTAAATAATTTTGATGAAACTGTTATCTATTTTTGAACTGGGATTCTATTATCTTGCCTATGCTATTGTAGAGCTCAGGATCCTCATGCCTCATGTTTTTAGAAATAGTCTTCTCTGTCTCATCTATTGAGTTGGGGGATTTATGGCTGTATACCATTGTACTTGACTTCTCAGACATTTTGAATCATAGAACCTGTGAAATGAATGATTTGAAATAAATGTTAATTTTTATGGTGAAAGATAGGCTAAAGGACATTCATCGTTTTTGATGATTTCTTATATTAAGTAATTCTACATATTGATATTTATTCTGACCAAAGGTATTGAAACAAAGACCAAGATTTGTAGCTCTGAAGAAGCAACCATCCTACATTGGAGGACATGAGGGTTTAGAGTTGAGAGACTATCAGTTGAATGGTTTAAATTGGCTTGCTCACTCTTGGTGCAAGTAAGTGTCTTCTGAGTTATCTACTTACTGAAAGAATGAGGCTTCCCTATCCTCACAGGTTACTAAGTCCTTTCTTTAAATGTTAAACCAGTTGTCAGTTTCCTCTAATAACGACCTAGGGGAATCAGATTTCCACAAGCTGAAACATTGTAGCAAAACAGTATTTGCTTGAGGTCTGGTTTGGGGTTTGCGGCAGGCATCATAGAAACATTATTTCACTTCATTTTAATGTGTTCATGGAGGCATGTCAGATTTGAGTGAGTTAAGTCTTTAAGTGGAGCCAGAGAACCTGATGACAATCGTAATTCTCAATGGAAAGTGTTTTGAGAGTTTTTAGGATCTTTTCACACCCTTAGATTCACAGCCCTGACTCCAGGATGTTAATGGTTTCTTGATGGTGAGACTCAGACGCTAAGTATATTCCATTCCAGTCCCTTAGATTGGCTGCCTAGACAGTGCACTAAAAGTTGGTAGAGAGGTAAGAGGTTTAGGATTTATCTCCAGTCAACCAATATATTGCCCCGATTGTTGATTAAGTTACTTTCTTTTTTAATTTTTCAGTCTACTCAAAGATATGCTTTAGTTGTTGTTGTTTTTCTGTTGGTTTTTGAGGCAGGGTCTCCTATGGTCCAGCTGACCTCAAACCCACTCTGCAGCCAAGGATGACCTTGGTTGATCCTCCCCTTTCACCTTGGGTGCTAGGATTATAGGTGTACGCCACCATGCCTACCTAGTGTAGAGATGGTTTCTGCACAGTATCATCATGCTTCCTTCACAAGGTACAGAAAGCTGCAGCTGGTAAAGGCATGGGGCGCCAGGTCCCTTTCTACTGTCACATTGTCTTTCCATAGTGTACATAATGAGGAAGGACATGGATGGGATTAATGGTAACACCAGACAAGCTGTAGGCATAAGAATAGATTTTATAAATACATAATTTAGGGATGATTTCTGTTAATAAAGTTTGAGTTTAACTTATTTGATGATTACAATTCTTAAATGTTTTTATTCAACTGGAAAAACTGTTTATGTTGCTATCCATACTATTCCTGGAATATTTCTCCGTTCCCTAGATTTTTCTAATAACCACTCGGTCCTCTACCTTTTCCCTGCCTCCTGTGGTCCCTATTCTTGAGTCCACAACTTTTTAGGTTGCAGTTTAGCTATATTTTTTTTCACTTTTGTTCTTCTTAGGTACTTTTTACTTACTAACATATCTATAGTCTACTACTGGTAGATGAATTGCAATATTGGCTTTGTAATTAACTAAGAATAATAATATTTAATATTAAAACAAAATCTAGCCTTACATGTTATTCATTTTATGTTTCCTATAATGTTACTGACATGTATTTATTAATGTATGTTGCTGATAGAATTAGTATATTGCATAGAACGCCTCTTAGAGTTTCAGTCTACACAACTTCATATAAAGGGGAGCATATGGTATGAAAACAGTTCTTCATGAATTTAGATCTTTATTGCATACATGGATTTTTGTTTTTAACTTTATAGAGGAAATAGTTGCATACTTGCTGATGAAATGGGCCTTGGAAAGACAATACAGACGATCTCATTTCTCAACTATCTGTTTCATGAACACCAATTGTATGGACCTTTTCTGTTAGTTGTGCCACTTTCCACTCTCACTTCCTGGCAAAGGGAGATTCAGACGTGGGCGTCTCAGATGAATGCCGTGGTGTATTTAGGTGACATTAACAGCAGAAACATGGTAAGTCGTTTTTCTATAAATTTAGAAGGGTAGACAAATTTATCTTTTAGTATAAATGTTTTATCTTTTTTGTTTTGTCTCCATACTTTTAATTCTAATATGCAATTAGCCACAAATAAGTGCCTACCACATGCTTAATTGGTTATAATAAAAATAAAGTTGTGGGGCTAGTGAGATGGCTTAGTGGGTAAAGGTGATTGCCACCCAGCCTGGTGCCCTGAGTTTGATTCCTGGAACTCACAGGGGAAAAGGAGAAAGCTGATTCTCTTAAATTGTCCTCTGACTGCTCACTGCATACATACAGATATACACAAACAAAATAAATATAATAAATTTGAAAATCATACCTGGTTCAAGTATAGTTGGATATATATGTATGTTATATATATGTATACATATATAAATGTATACACACACACACACACACACACACACACAAACACACACACACACCCCTATACCTTTTTTTGGCCCAGGCTAGCTTTGAACTCGGAATCCTTTTGTCTCAGTTTCTCATGTACTAGCATTATAGACATGTGCCACACACACATGTACAAGCACACTCACACATGGACATATTATGAATATATATGAATTACATTTTTCTTTTGTTGAAAATTTCAAATATTCATGAATAGTTTGCAGAGTGTAGTGAACATTCATATATACCCTTCTCAAGTTTTACCATTTTAACTGGTTGCTTATCTGTTTTCATCTCTACTTCTATATATTATTCTTTTTGCAGTTATGTGAGGTAAAACTTAGATGCTATATTTCATCCATAAATGTTACTTGTAGTTGGTTGTTTTTACTTTTTGCTCTTTGACTCTTTTGAGGGAGTGGGGGGTGCCACTCAACTCCCAAATAAATTACACACAGAGACTTTTGTCTTAGTTTGGCTTGTTTCTAGCCAGCTTTTCTTAACTTAAATTATCCTGTCTTTTGCCTCTGGGCGTTTACCTTCCTCTATTTCTGTATACTTTTCTATACTTCTTATTCCGTGGCTTGCTGTATAGCTGGGTGTCTAGCCCCTGGAGTAGTCCTCCTTATCCTGCTCCTGTATCTTTCCTTCCTAGATTTCTCCTCCTATTTATTCTCTGTCTGCCAGCCCTGCCTATCCTCACTATTGGCTGTTCAGCTCTTTATTAAGCCAATCAGGTGTTTTAGACAAGCAAAGTAACACAGCTTCATAGAATTAAACAAATGCAACATAAAAGAATGCAACATATCTTTGCATCATTAAAACAAGTGTTCCACAGTATAAACAAATGTAACACATCTTAAAAAATTTCACAACACTTACTAAGTGAATTATTTGTTTCACCAAATGTGGGAACTTTACATTAGTGAAAGGAATGTAATAAAATTAGGTTTGCTCCATTCTTTTAATAAAAAGTTTTAGTTCAGCATACCTAATGTTGGATTTTATAAAGAGTTGCTAACTGTTATTACATATGTATCTTTTTGTGTGTGTATTTTAAATGACTTAAATTCATTTTAGATATTTAAGTAGAAATATAATTTATTTGGTGGCTCTCTTATATTTGTCCTTAAAATTTCATAATAGATAAGAACTCATGAATGGATGCATCCCCAGACCAAACGGTTAAAATTTAATATACTTTTAACAACTTATGAAATATTATTGAAGGATAAGGTATGTATTACTTATGTCAGTGTTTTTTCCTGTGTCATGTGTTGTGCTCAGAATGAAAGGATATTGAAGTCAGAGAATAGGTCTGCAGACTGTAACCTTGGGGCTTTTAATTCTTAAATGGCCGTTGAGCTGAGAATGAATTTTATATTTTAAAAAGATTTTAGAGGAGTTCCTTAAAGGGTTGTATTGAAATGATGTAACCATGCACATTGGTCTGCAATGTCTAAAATATTTCTTATCTCTTATTTTTAGAAAAAGTTTACCAATTCTTACTTAGGTGGAATTTATTTGTTAGTGTAGTTTCATTTCTGTTACTTTGTACTGTGATAGAACACTGACCAACGACAATGTCAGGGAGGAGGGTTCATTACCTTATGTCATCAGTCATCATAAAGGAAATCAGGGCGGAAGTTCAAGCAGAGACTCTTGGTTGAAAGCATGGCGAAGTCCATTTGCTGACTTGCTCTCAAGTTCATACACAGCGCAGGGTCACCTACCTAGAGATAGTACCACCTATGGTGGCCTGAGCACTTCTGTAGTAATTAGCAGCCAAGGCAAGCCAATAGGCCAGTCTGATCCAAACAGTTCCTCAGACACCAGGACATTACCTAACAGTGTTAGTGAAACTTACATCAAATCTTTATAACTGTTGTCTCATTTAATTCTTGCCTGTTTATATTTGCTATTTCTACTTTATTGAAAAGTCAGTTCTCAAAGAGTATCACGAACTTGTCTAATGTAACACAGCTATTAATAGCAGAATCAGGCTTGTGTCTGTTTCAAGTCTCAAGAGACCTAAATTCATGTATTAGAAAGCTGCTGTTTATAGAAGTCATGTGATTAATTATACTCACACTTGGAGCATGACACTGTTTGAAGTTGGCATTTATAGAGACCTTTGTTGGACTTAGACTAAAAATCGTGAATAAAATTTTGAGGTGGTAGTATCAGCTTCCTTCCTTTTTACTCATTGTATAAGCTGATACAGACTGATACTCTCCATTTTCTATTGGTTAAGTTAGTCATTGAAGAAATTTTATTTTGAATGGTAAGTTACTTGATTTGAGGATTACAGTTAAGTCTTGAAACATTCATTCATTCATTCATTCATTCATTCAGGTTCTTTTAAGACAGGGTTTCTCTGTGTAGCCCTGGCTGTCCTGGAACTCACTCTGTAGACCAGGCTGCCTTGAATTCAGAGATCCGCCTGCCTCTGCCTCCTGAGTGTTAAGATTAAAGGCGTGTTCTACAACACAGCAAAAATATTTAAATGATAATTTCTAATTTTATTTATGCATTTGCTTATTTATTTTGGTTTTTAGAGACAGGGTTTCTCTGTGTAACAGCCCTGTCTGTCCTGAAACTCTGTAGACCAGGCTGGCCTCAGCCTCACAGAGATCTGCCTGCCTCTGCCTCCCAAGTGCTTGAATTAAAGGCATGCGTCACCACAGCCAGGTTTAGTTTCTAATTTTTTCGAGACAGGGTTTCTCTGTGTAGCTTTGCGCCTTTCCTGGAACTCACTTTGTAGACCAGGCTGGCCTCGAACTCACAGAGATCTGCCTGCCTCTGCCTCCCGAGTGCTGGGATTAAAGGCGTGTGCCACCACCGCCCGGCAGTTTCTAATTTTAATTCGCCTTGTTTAGTAATCTTGAGTTCAAATCAAATGAGAAAGTTAAGTTTGAATTATTTCTCTAAATATATTAACTATTCTTTTGTTCATTTTAAGGCATTCCTTGGTGGTCTAAATTGGGCATTTATAGGTGTTGATGAAGCACATCGATTAAAAAATGATGATTCCCTTCTGTATAAAACTTTAATTGATTTTAAATCTAATCATCGTCTCCTTATCACTGGAACTCCTCTACAAAACTCCCTGAAAGAGCTCTGGTCATTGCTACATTTCATTATGCCAGAAAAGTAAGACAACCTGGGATATACATAGTTTTATATGCTTAGATTCAGTTGGGAAAAAACTTAGGGCATCAGGTTAGTGATTTAAATGATAATGGGTCACAGATCATTAAAATTGAAAAAAAATGGGGTGGAATAATTTTTGGACTTGTAATTTGAATTTTTAAATTCTTAGAGATAAACTGCAGTGTATACACTAAAAAATGTTATGTGTTTGAGTGTTTTGTCTGTCTATATATATATATAGGTATATATATACCTATATTATATGTATGTATGTATGTATGTATGTATGTATGTATGTATGTATGTATACCATGTACATTCAGTGCCTGAGGAAGCCAGAAGAGGGCTTGATTTTTCCTGGAAGTAGAGTTACAGAACTGGAGTGAGCTGCCATGAGGGCTCTGGGAATGGAACCAGTTCCCATGAAGAGCCAGCAAATTCTCTGACTGCTGTGTCATCTTTTTAGCCCAATAAATTTTAATTGAGTTTTCACATGTGCAAAATATACCTTGCTTGGAAAACTAGAATAATACTGTTCTTTATATTTAATAGTATCAGCTACAATACCCACAGAGTGTGCTAGTAATCTTACTTTGTAAATGAAAACTAGACCAGAAAAGGTTAAATAAATAACTTGTCACAGGTCACATACACATTCTTTTCTCAGTATGTCCTGAACTTTACATGGTATTTTTGAGAAATATTTTAGTGACAACTATTTGTGTCCTTGAATTTAATTCAAGAACAGTCATTACAACTTTATTCATACGTATGAATATATGAATATATATGTAAGATATAAATTATAACTCTACTCATTTCATCTTTTTGGTGGAATTCTGCAAGATGAGCCTCATACATCATACTTGCTGGGGAAGCAGTCTACATGAGCTTTATCTCCAGCCCTTGTTTTGCTTTTTGTTTTGAGCTAGGGACTCCCTGAGTTGCTCAGGCTAGCCTTGAAGGCACTCTGTATCTCAGGTTGGATCATACATACTCACTCATATCTGCATATGTATACATATATACTCACACATAAATATTTATATTTGTGTATGTATGTATAGTAGGGACTTCTTGAGTGGGAAACTTTTTAGAGATGATTAATTTTAACTCTAATACACAATTTTGCTTATTTTCAATAACTGTTCTTTAAATTTTTAGGTTCTCTTCATGGGAAGATTTTGAAGAAGAACATGGCAAAGGCAGAGAATATGGTTATGCAAGCCTCCACAAGGAGCTTGAGCCATTTCTGTTACGCAGAGTTAAGAAAGATGTGGAAAAATCTCTTCCTGCCAAAGTTGAGCAGATTTTAAGAATGGAGATGAGTGCTTTACAGAAACAATATTACAAGTAAGCTGAATGAATTCAGAGTTACCTGTCTTTGTCCTTATGGTGCCCTACTTCCTCACATCCAGGGTCTTAGAGTCGTAGCAACTCATACAATTTCAGAATAAGTTTATTCTGTGGCTAATTAGTAGGTAGCTTTAATGCTGGGTCCAAGATTAAAACATTGTCTTAAAAGATTTATTTTTATGTATCTGAGTCTTTGCTTGCATACATGTATGTGTATCATTTACATCTTGGTGCCTACAGAGGCCAGAGTAGAGCATAGGGTGCTTTGGAGCTTGAGTCACAGATAGTTGTGAACCACCGTGTGGGTACTGGGAACTGAACTGAGGTCCTCTGTAAGGGCAGCAAGTGCTCTTAACCACTGAGCCATCTCTCCAACCCCCAGGCCATGTCTTTAACACTTCATTATGTGCTCTCTTCGGTTTCATACTTTTTACCTTTCAACAAGCCTAGTGTGTTCAGTAATTGTGATAACTGACAGCGTTAAAGAAACCTGAGACAAAATTTTAAACCTCTTTTTTTTGAAGAACATGAACAAGTCATATTTTATGTAAGTTCACTGTCAAATTTATTTAGTGACTTTTCAAAGAATAAAAACAAAATATGTCCTAACATCTATTCAGATATTTAATTGTATTGCAACTCTATTTGGAATCTTTAACAGTTAAATTTTATGGTGAGAATTTGTACATATCATGCCCTTAAAAGTAGATTTATTGAAGGTGCTAAGGTGCATACTGATCAGACATGATTGAGATGGCATATCCATCCAGGTGCTTAGAGCTGCAGGCAAGCCTGGGCTGTCGTTGGGCATGACCTATATTGAAAAGTACTCCAAGGTACCTACGACTAAGTTTGAGTTAATTAGCACTCTGGTTTCTTCTATTTCTCCAATTGTTCTTTTCACTCATGTCAGAGGTAGTTTTTTTAGTCATATTTTTTTCATGTATCTAATAATTTTTTAAAATATTATTACCCCACTTTAAAATTTTAAAGGTTTTTGATGTCAGTGTTCAATCAGATTTTCCTGTGTTACCTCAGACTGTAAATTGTGCTTCATTCAGAAATGAATATGATCTTTCTGTGGCAGTTCAGTGCTGCATTTGTGGGTGCTCCTTCCTCTCTTTTTTTTCCCCTTAAAATTCCTTTGCTAAGGAAAACAGTTTTCTGGGTAAGTTTTTGTACAGTGTGGATTTAGCATAGTATATACTTCTGGAATGTTTAAAAATATTCCCTTTATTTCCTGTAGATGAGGTGCTTGTTTAGATTTGAGTGTTTGTTTATGGAGGGAATACTTTGTAATGGAAAAGGTAATATTCTTATTAAGTATTGTTTGTGGTTGTTGTTGTGTTTGGAAAAATGGGAAAATTTAAAAAGTGAATTTGTAGAAATTAAAAGGAGAAAGATATAACCCTGTAATTCTTTCAGTACCCATTGTTAATTATAAACTTGTTCATCTTCTGGGTAGTTTCTTGTTACTATGGTAATAAAATATGGTTGTAAATTTTATATGTGCCTCCTGCTGGGGTGGATGGTGTGGTGGTGGAGACAGTCCTATCAGATGCCCAAATTAGTCTTGAACCTAGGTGAAAGACTGCCACAAATTTCTGTAAAAAGTTTTAGAGTATCTTCTCCAGAAAAACACAGGGGAAGTTGTAAATATAGTAAAGTAAGTTTTGAGCCTTTAAGACCTCTTACAGAATCGAGCATTGCACATGGACTCCTCTTTGCTTCTTAAGTTCAGGCAAATGCTGAGTAACCAGTAGAAAAGAAAGATAATAAAAGAATATCTAGATATTTAGGGGCTTTAAGTTAATAATAGGTAACTAAAGTAGGTTTTGGTGAGCATTGTATGTAGTTTGAAGTATTTCCCCCCTAAGTTGCATGTGCATTACATAATTACAATTTAGAGAGGGCAGTATGACTAAAATGAAAAGATGTAGTTCTAAAAACTTGTCAGATGAAATGAAATTTGTAAGAAGATTGATACAGTAGACTACTCACTGCTCCAGAAAACTCAAGAAAAAAGAATTAATGTATTTATTATACGACTGTAAACCCTTTGTGTGTAGTTGATGGATCAGACAAGTTATGTGTTGTTTTGTTTTGTTTTTTAAGTCTTTTACATGAGGTTCAGTCCATCCTGTATCTAATCACGGGCTTCAGAATGGTGAAATTTTGATTTGGTTCTAGTGTTGTTTTTTAAGCTTTCAGAATTTGTCTTGGTGATCTGCTGAACATTGTTTGTGTGACTTTTGTTTTTGAAGATGGATTTTAACTAGGAATTACAAAGCCCTCAGCAAAGGTTCCAAGGGCAGTACCTCAGGCTTTTTGAACATTATGATGGAGCTAAAGAAATGTTGTAACCATTGCTACCTCATTAAACCACCAGATAATAATGAATTCTATAATAAACAGGAGGCCTTACAAGTAAGAATTTTTAACTATTACTTTTGGTAAAGCAGAATTCTAAGAATATTTATTTCAGTTTTAGCTTAAAATGGCACAGTGATTTAATATATTCATCAGAAATTCTCTTTGGCTAATGTTTCTTTTAAATAATGGTCTTGGTTATTTTTTATATTTATGAGAGCTTTAAAGTTATAATTTATAAGCATAGTCTTCCAAGCCAGTGGGTTGTAGTGATTTATCAGACAAAAATCCCTTAGTGTGTCCTGGACTGATGTGGCTAAATATGACTGCAAATGCTACTCTAAAGGAGGGCTCATCTCCATAGATCCTACCCACCCATTACTGTTGGAAGACGTTTGTAATTCACAGTAGTGCATTGAGGGGTGAGAATCCTTGAATTAAAAAGAATATGTTTGCTTGCTCTTTAAAGTATTGTTTGTTTAATTGCTGTTTTTTTTTGTTTGTTTTTTAATGTATGCTTGTTTTGGTTAATACTTGGAGAAATAGTGACTTGCCAGCAAATAGAATGAGGCTGCACCATTTTCCTGTGGACAATAAAAGTTTAGTGCTGCATGGATAGGGTGGTTTTAATTATGTAATAGAGTAAAATGGAAAAGTCCTAGAAAATTTTGAAAGCTAAACTAAGTTTCTCTTCAGCATTTTGAAAAACTTAAGTTCTCAATTGGAAATAATTGGAGGAACTACATTATTAAGTACATGATTAGGTGGAGCACTGTACTATTTATTTCTTTATCACATGTTGTAATAGTTTTAATTTATTGTTTCTTTAGCACTTAATCCGTAGTAGCGGAAAATTAATTCTTCTAGACAAGCTGTTAATTCGCCTAAGAGAAAGAGGCAACCGAGTACTCATTTTTTCTCAGATGGTGCGGATGTTAGATATACTTGCAGAATATTTGAAGTATCGTCAATTCCCCTTTCAAGTAAGCATTTCATTGTCTTTAAGTTTCGTCATGTTCTTGAGCTTATTTTGTAGAATTACTTTTCAGATTATTTTGCATATAAATTATTTCTCTTAAACATATCTGCTTAGAGGATTATATTCGCCACTGTTCTTTCTCTAAGAGTTTCATTTTTTTTCACCAATTTTTATTTTAATTCTGTCTTTTATGTTGTATATTGTTAAAAGCTGGACTAAGGCAGTGTTTCTAGGTTAAGAAGCTTTGTGAATTAACCTGAAGTCTGAGGAAGGAGAAGCTGTCCTTGGACACACTGCCAGGATGGTGCAGGTTCTGATGATCTGTGTACTTGTGGTTAGTCTGATCCATAGTTTGCTGAATAAAACTAGAGAAGGGATCAGATCAAAGTAGGCTTACATCCTGTCTGTCTACCTAAAATTCATGTTGATATTTATTCCGTGGAATTAAAGCCTACACTGATGAGTGTTTTAATATTACAGTTAGGTCCTGTTTTCAGTACTTTACCTCTAATGATTTCATCAATTCTGTTTGAATGTGTGCTCAGGGGTGCTCTCACGGAGGCCAGAGCCATTTCTTCTTCCACATTCATGCTGGCTTCAGGGGTTGGACTCAGGTCCCCAGGCTTGCTTTGCAAACACCTGTACCTACCAAGTCATCTTACTGTCCCCTTGGAATAGTACCAGTGATATAGCAGACATTCAGTATACACAGCTACTAAGTGGTATCTATTTAATGTAGGCAGAAGAATTAAATGGGAACATGTATACAGTCTGTGTGCTGTTGAAGCTTACGTTGTGGTATGTTACCAATTTCAAAGTGGAAATACTACATCTGTTACGTGTTGTGAAAGACAGTTACTGGGAGATATTAGTACATAAAAAAAGTAGTAATTTAAGGGGAACAACAGTACTACCATTTCTAATTAAACAACTGTTTCATGCTGTACCAAGTGGGAAAATGTACAGAAATTCATCTAAAAGCTCCTCCAGTCCTCTGCCCAGATCTCTCATTACTAGATTACTTCCCAGATGGAAATATATTTTTTTTGTTGTTGTTTTTTTGAGACAAGGTTTCTCTGTGTAGTTTTGGTGTCTGTCCTGGATCACAGAGATCTGCCTGCCTCTGCCTCCTGAGTGCTGGGATTTAAAGGTGTGCGCTACCACTGCCTGGCTGGAAATATTTTTTAATTTATTTAAGTCATGCCAAAATAAATGATACATAAGCATTCTAGGTTTTACTAATTGTAATTTTTATTTTAGCAGAAAAAAATGTGATTCTTATTTCAGGTTTAGACCTCTTCATTTGAGAGAAGGTTTAGACCACTTCTCTCAAAACCACTGAGAATGAGCTCCTTAAATGTTTTTCTTGGGGCTGGAGAGATAGAAAAGAGAAGCCAATGAGGACACCTCCTGCTCTTTCAGAGGACCCGAGTTCAGTTCTTAGTACTCATTTTGGGTGGTTCACAACAAGCTGTATCTCCAGCCTTGTGGGATTCCACACCCTCTCTGGCCTCTGAGGGGATTTGCATGCATGTATGCATATACATAGTAAAAAATTAAATTAAAACAAAGTTTTTAGAGCTAAGGCTACATTTATAATATAAAACATTAGTAAAATTCTCATAATCCTTTTATTCTGTCCTCAGGCTTGCCTTGCACTCACTCTGTAGTTGTGGATGACATTGCTCGTATCTCCCTCAAGCACTAGGCATGTGCAGTCATGCTTGTTTTATGTCGTGCTGTGGAATGAAGCCAGGGCCTTGTGCGTGCTAGATACATGACCGCCATTCTTTCTACTTTTTAAGATAACAAGGTCTTGCTTACGCTGGCCTTGAGCAAGATCCTCCCACTTCAGCCTCCTAAGATGCTCCAGTGGTCCCAGGTATCTTTAAAAATCAGTGCTGGGGGCTGGAGAGCGTTCAGCAGTTCAGAGCCCTTTCTGCTCTTGGAGGACCTGAGTTGGTTGCTAGCACATATGCAGGTGACTCCTAACCCCTGGAAGCTCATCTCGCTGATTTGGCATCTTCTGCTGGCCTTCAAGGGCATACAGAACCACACATGCACACACAACTAAAAATAAAAGTAATCTTTAAAAATTGTAACTTTAACATAATTATCTTTTCATTTTCCAAGAAAGTCTTAACATGAGGAAAGTGCCGAGGTCTGGGAACAGAGAGGAGTCTCTACAGGCTCAGTGCCAGGAGGTGGAAAAGTAGAATCTGGGTGCTCAGTAGCTTGTGGTAACAGATTGGAGGAAGCAGACAGTAAGTTGTCAGTGTGAGATGTGAGAAGCCCACTGTTCTATAAGAGGGGAGGAATGGTACTTAATGTGTGTGCCACTTGTAAGCATGGCTCATGGGCAGCAGATGTAGCTCAGGTGATAAAGTGCTTGCCATACACATGTGAGCCTCTGGACTTACTCCTCAGCGTTGCAAAAACAGAAAAGAAAACGGATGGATTGGAGTAGCAAGTTAGTTCTAGTGTACAACCAATGGGTACTTAGGTAACAGCCCCTTCCCCATGCCAGGGATTGAAGCAGAAGCCTCATATACATTAGGCAAATGCTCTCTGCTATGAAGTCACACCCCAAGCTCAGTAATAGCTGATGTTTAGTAGACGCTTCACTGACTGCTGTGCTGTTTTCTCACTGGCTCTGCTGTACTGCCAAAGAAACAGGGAAGGGGAAAATTGAATTACTTGCCTGAGTTGAAGAAGCCACTCATGGAGGCTGCTTGACCAGATTCCACCTTTGAAACTTGAGCATTCATCAGAATTAGCTAGATGGTGTTTGCTGAACTCTAGCTGTAGGGTTCTGGTTCAGAAGATCTGGGTTGGGCTCTGTAACCACAATTTCTTTGCTCTCAGGTGGTCCCAATGTTGTTACCTAGTAAGCACACTGGACTTAGTGATTTTAGTTGTTTAACATTTGACTGTGGTTTATGAAGTATTTTAATTTGTTTTGTTCTAGAGATTAGATGGATCAATAAAAGGGGAGCTGAGGAAACAAGCTCTAGATCATTTTAATGCTGAGGGCTCAGAGGTATGATTGCTTTTAAAATTGTACATTTTGTTTCAATTATTTTGTTTTGTTTAGTCATCATATGTCCTTTTTTAAATTTTTATTTTATGTGCATTGGTGTTTTGCCATGGGTGTCAGTCAGGTCTTCAGGAACTGGAGTTACAGACAGTTGTGAGCTGCCATGTGCTGCTGGGAATTGAACCTGGTTCCTCTGGAAGAGCAGCCAGTGCTTCAACCACTGAACCATTTCTCCAGCCCATGTCCTTTGTTTTTGAAAGAGTTGGTGCTGGCCTGCTTTCACTAGCTTTAAGTTTGTAGTTTATGCTAAATCTGATCTGTCACTAGTATTTTAACATATTATAGTTAATTTACTTCAGTAAAAATTAGCCTTCTATCATTAGAATTTGTTGTGTGACTTGTATTTTTTAAGAAAAAAATTACTCTCCTATTTCAACCTCTTCTGTTTGTCGGAAGTAATAAGCACTATGTTGAATTTTGTGTTTGTTATTATTACATGGGTTTATGTTTTGAAATCTTGTTGGTTGATCCTCATAAAGGTTTACACATTAGTTACTATCATTGTTACTATTGTTGTTTACATTGTTGAAGATCAGGCCCAGGGCCTTGTGCTAGACAAGTGCTCTCCCACTGGAGCATTGGTGTTGCCTTTCAGTTTAATAGTGTCATTGGTGAAACACCTTCAATTCAGAAAATCAGTTGTAAAATTACTTTGAGTCTGATATTGGTAACAGCTTAGAAGATCTAAAATTTTGTATATTTAAAATTCCTTGTAGGATTTCTGCTTTTTGCTTTCTACAAGAGCTGGGGGTTTAGGCATTAACCTAGCCTCTGCTGACACTGTTGTTATATTTGATTCTGATTGGAATCCGCAAAATGATCTTCAGGCTCAAGCAAGAGCTCATCGAATTGGACAGAAGAAACAGGTATTTTAATTCGTCATTTGACTGTTTTGAGTATTTTTCTTCTATTTCAAAACTACTGTGTAATTTGACTAAGGCAGTGGGAAGATCATTGAGACCCAGTCACACAGCTTTTGATGAGCTGCAGGAAACCCAGAGTCTGATAGAACTGAGAGAACTTTATGCCAGGCTCTGCATTCTGTTTAGATTGTAACTAGAATGAATGTGACCTATTCAGTATAAAAACTTCGTTTGTTAGCTTGCTTATTAACCTTTGATGGTTCAAGTAGTGGGTATACAAGGTTCTCCACAAACAATTGCCAGCGCCAGTAGACAGGTTCTGTACAGCCATCTGCTGCTGCTTGAACAGAACAAGGTGATCCTAATTCTTTGACCAGGATGAATTTATCCAAGCATCAGCCTTGTTGATTTGGTTAAAGTTTGTTCATAGTGGAACTTCTTTCAGGGATAGTTCACACAGTTTTGTCATCTATGTAGTGTCCTAGAATGCACTTAAATATATAACAAAACTTTAATAATAAACATATATATTTATATTTATAATATATATAAATATATAACAAAACATTATAATCAAAGAAACCGTATAAAGACAGTTTTTTCCCCATTAGATAATTCATAATTTAAAAACAAATCACTCCTGGGGGTAGAGAAATGGCTCCATGGTTAAGAGCACTGGCGGCTCTTCCAGAGGAACCTGGAGAACAGAGTACTAGCACTGAGACACACAGCACCCTCAAGAACACAGTGATCAGTTTACAGCTGGAGGTGGAGTTTGATGAGACAACAACAGATCACAGGAAAGTCAAGTCACTTGAATATGCTTGTTTGTGTGGGAGCTAAGTGATAGGAAGCACCCTGACTCACCCATGGCAGTGTTGACGGAAGGAGGTGTGACCTGGCCATCACTGAACTGCTTCTCTGCCAACCAGACCACTCAACTCAGTACCACAATGTCTCATTTTCCCCTCTGACACTTTGTACAAAAACACCAGTTGGTATTATGGAGTCAAGTGGCACCAGCCTGGATCCAGTTCCCATTATGTGTATGGTTTGTTTTTAAAACTATTTAAAGTGTGCTCTTAGGTCAATAAAGCAGAGCTAAGGCCAAATTTTAAAAAAAAAATGAAGGAAGGATGCATTCAATAGTTTCTTTTTTAATAATTTATTTTTGTTTCATGTGCACTCATGTTTTGCCTGCACACATGTCTGTGTGAAAGTTTCTGATCCCCTGAAACTGGAGTTATAGGCAGTTATGAGCTGCCATGTGGGTGCTGGGAATTGAACCCAGGTCCTCTAGGAGAGCAACTGGTGTTGTTAACTGCTGAGCCGTCTCTCCTGCTCCTCAAATAGTTTTATAAATGGCAGAACTTTAGGTTTAGACATGACACAGTGTTAGAAAATTTAAAATTTTTGGTTTACATTTGAGAATTTGGAAATTAGTAGAGGATGAACTATCTATGTACTGCCATTTGGGCATTCAAGTTAGAGAAAGACCTTTTTTACTGTGGCTGCTTCTCATGCTTGCCTTTATAGGTGAATATATATCGTCTAGTTACAAAGGGATCAGTTGAAGAAGATATTCTTGAAAGGGCCAAAAAGAAAATGGTTTTAGATCATCTTGTGATTCAGAGGATGGACACCACCGGGAAGACAGTGCTGCACACGGGCGCTGCGCCATCCAGGTGGGCACTTGACTACAGAGGAGCCACGCTAGGAGTCAACCAGACCCAGGGTTTCTGACTGTGTCACTGTGAGCAGACTACAGTGTCCTGTATTTAGTGCGGTTAATTTTTATACTTACTTTTTAAAGATGTTTAGACTGATTTCTGTTAGAGGCATACATACAGATACCTGGATTTACCATTGCAGATTGATGATCCAGAGGCATTCTCCTAAGTTCTGTGTCTCAAGTTTCTTAGTTTTAAAATAACTTTCCCCATGTGACTTCCTCATCACTTATAAAAATGACTATACTGAATATACTCTGAAAATATTGCTGTTAAGATTGAGTTTTTGTTTTTTCCTGTTTTCAGTTCTACCCCCTTCAATAAAGAGGAGTTATCAGCCATTTTAAAATTTGGTGCTGAGGAGCTTTTTAAGGAGCCTGAAGGAGAAGAGCAAGAGCCCCAGGTTAACAACAGTTATATCAGAATATGTGCTGTCTGTTAGATAAGGGAAAGACTCCAGTTCATTTAAAATAAACATTTCCTTTTAATACAGGAAATGGATATAGATGAAATCTTGAAGAGAGCTGAAACTCATGAAAACGAGCCAGGTCCCCTGACTGTAGGGGATGAGCTGCTTTCCCAGTTCAAGGTAGGTCTTTCTTTCCTTTTTCCATCACTGCTGATTGCTATGGGGTTGAGTTAATATTTTGATATCTTTAAACAGAACTAACAAGATAGTTTTTATGTTAATAGAAAAGTTTGTGCTCAAACTGTTAGCACCTGAGAGGCCAAGTTGTTTATGGAATTCAGTGTGTGAGATGGGTTCCTAATTCACAGCCAGAATTATGCTCAGGAGACAGCATGTTCCCACATATTTAGGATAATACATGAGTGAATGTGATCTTTATTCAGGTTTCCATGACTGAAGACTCTCAGCTGATTTTTTTGTTTGTTTGTTTTTGTTTTTTCGAGACAGGGTTTCTCTGTGTAGCTTTGGAGCTTGTCCTGGATCTCACTCTGTAGACCAGGCTGGCCTTGAACTTCTCAGCTGATTTTTTTAAGATAGTATTTTTTTTATTCATTGGAAATTTTATGCATTTATACAATGTATTTTGATCATATTCTACTACTACAACTCAAATTCTCTGCCTCCTTCACAACTTGGATTTTTATTGGAGCAGATTTCAACAAAAATTAATTGAAAAATTATCAAAAATAAGAACACTGCAGAGGGCTGGAGAGATGGCTCAAGAGGTTAAGAGCACCGACTGCTCTTCCAGTTCTGAGTTCAATTCCCAGCAACCACATGGTGGCTCACAACCATCTGTAATGAGATCTGGTACCTTTTCTGTGTACATAATAAATAAATAAATCTTAAAAAAGAATACATCTTAAAAAAAAAAAAAAAAAAGCACTGCAGCAAATCAGTCAGACAGAGTAAGTAACTGCTGTACCACTTGTAAATGCCCCTGGCTTGCTGAGGGCTGACACAGCATAAATCACCTGACTTCAGGGAGGAAATTTCAGTTTTTTTTTTAAAATTGTTTTTAAAGCAAGTTCCTTGCCTCAAGCTCAAAACCAAAAACGACAAACAGATTCTGCTGCATCTTAGCCAGTTTCTGTGAGTGGGAGTTCTTAGGGATCAGTTGGCATTTGTTCATTCAGCAGGTACTAATTGTATTATCTGAACGCCAGGGACTTAGAAGTCAGTCACTCAATACTCTGGAGGATAGCGAATGGACTGGGGGTGGGGCAGTAAAGGGGAAGACAAAATGAAATAAAAGATTTTGAAACTGAGCCAGGCGATGGTGGCACATGCCTTTAATCCCAGCACTCGGGAGGCAGAGGCAGGCGGATCTCTGTGAGTTCGAGTCCAGCCTGGTCTACAGAGTGAGTTCCAGGACAGGCACAAAGTTACACAGAGAAACCCTGTCTCAAAACCTCCCCCTCATCCCCCCCCCCCCCCCCCAAAAAAAAAAAAAAAGATTTTGAAACTGTCACTCTGGGCTTGATCTAGCAAATTGTTTTTCCTGTAATTACATTGCACTATTTGCCTTTGGTTAACTGCTTGTGGGGGAGAGGCAAGAAAAGGGGGGGGAGACCCACAGCTCAATAATAACTAGAATAAATGCAGATGATTTATATACCAGTGCACTGGTACTCTTATATGGCTAGCTACCTATTAAAACTGCCTATTTGTCTTATTTTAGGTAAGGACTTACAGAGTGCATGCATGCTTGTCTGGAACTTACCTTCTGACAACAACTTTTTCAGTACTTTGATTACAGATATGTACTGGCATGCCTGAGTACATTTTAATATTAGATAATACATAACTTCAGGCTCTTTATCTGTATGAATAGTAGGCATAGGTTTTCTTGTCTCCTTTCAGTTATGTGTGAGTTTTCATATATTAGCTTTGATGAGTGATGGCAGAATATCTTCTTAAAACTTTAAATGTATTAAATTATCCTCACAAAAGTTAGTTTCTATCCATTACTTTAGAAATGGGATGGAAGCAAAGGTCTAGAAACTTAGTAATTTACCTAATGCTTTAGGAGTCTGTAGGCTCCTCTTCATGTTCTGTTTTTATGAAAGGGAAGGGTCATTCTTTGGCAGTTAGTAGTTCATAGACTAGTCTCGGAATCCTTCAGAAGATCATACAGCATCTGACTAATACATATTACTGTTTTCTTGTTACTTTGTCAGCTACTAGTTTGTTGTCTGCCCTGAGTTCTGTTATTAATTACTAGTAATGCTGAATAACAGCACAGAGAATCATTGCAGGAAGGAGGAATCATAGAAGTCAGTTGGTTTGGTTTGATCTACTTTGCTTTCATGAAATAACTAGATAATTAGCAGTGATAGTTTAATTTATAGTCATTGTCTTGAGATATTTAGGTTTTTGTTTTGTTGTTCAGATAGTGGGGAGGGGTTTTGAGGTTGGCCTTAAACACTTGTCATTAATGATTCTTGTACTTCATCTGGGGATACTAGCTAGGGTTGATCACGCCAGGTGCAGTGGTGGCTGATGCTTAGGTTTTAGTTCTGTCTTCTGGCATTCTACTATTTCTCATTTAAAAGAATAAATATGTGACTTTAGGTTAAATATTGTCTGTTATACTTACTCTGTTAAAATTCTGGAATTTATCAGGTTGCCAACTTTTCAAATATGGATGAAGATGACATTGAATTGGAACCTGAAAAAAATTCAAAGAACTGGGAGGAAATCATTCCAGAAGATCAAAGAAGACGGTTAGAGGAGGAAGAAAGACAAAAGGAACTTGAAGAAATTTATATGCTCCCAAGAATGAGGAACTGTGCAAAGCAGGTGACTTTGTACTTTAGAATATTGTTATAACATCAGTGTCACACGTTTATAGTGAGATGCTCTTTCTCTTTGGTTTATGAACAGTAATGATTTATATCAGTATCACATATTTATAGTGAGATGCTCTTTTTCTTTGGTTTATGAACAGTAATGATTCATAATTTTGTTTCTCTTAATGT
Source organism: Peromyscus aztecus (assembly GCA_902168405.1). Classification (NCBI taxonomy): domain Eukaryota; kingdom Metazoa; phylum Chordata; class Mammalia; order Rodentia; family Cricetidae; genus Peromyscus; species Peromyscus aztecus. The sequence goes on from CABHPQ010145527.1 coordinate 39,145, forward strand.
CTTTGATAATTTGCTTATACAATGAGTTGGAAAGTGTTTCCTTCTATTTTAGCAAATTATTTAGATCTGGGAATTTTTCTTTATTAAATGATGTGATTATTGTCAGGGGAACTATCTTGGCCTATGATTTTTGTTGTTGGAAGATTTTATCTGACTTCCATTTCTTTTATGGATAAGAACTGTTACGGGATCTTTCTCACTGAGTGAGTTTGGTAGTTTCTCCTGAGGAATTTGCCCTTTTACTCCATGTTGTTGAGTTTGTGGGTATGAATCCAGCAACATTCCCTATTATCTTCATGTCTTTAAGACATTTAGTCATGAATGTCCTTTCATTCCTAATGTTGGTAACTTTTTCTTGATCATTCTAGGTATAGATTAATCAGCTTTATTTATTTTTCAGTGAACTAGTTTTTTGTTTCACTATTTTATGTTTCTGTTCTGTATCATTTCTTTTGATTTTAATTTGTTCTTGTTACTTTCTTACAAGATATGAGTTTAGAAACTAAATTGTGATTATTCTTCACTATTACCACATCTAGTACTATAATTTTCTTTTAAACACAGCCTTTTTTGAATCTTCCAAATTTTATCTGTTGGTGTTTCCCTTTGTTCACACACTGTATTACTTCTCACTTTGGCTTCTTTGATCCATAATTTAATTAGCAGGTTTTCCCAAGAATTTTTTTTTTTTTTTCCACCGTGGAAGGTCAGAAACTTTATTCATAGGACTTGTTGCTGCTTAGATGGTTGTGAGCTACCATGTGGTTGCTGGGAATTGAACTCAGGACCTCTGGAAGAACAGTCAGTGCTCTTAACCACTGAGCCATCTCTCCAGCCCCCCCAAGATGTTTTTATTATCTTTAGGAAAAGAAAAACACCCAGTACTAGATTTCTTTTTTCTTTCATTGGGATATTACATTTTAAGATTGTCTTGATTACTGAGTGTTTTGGCATCTTACTACATTTTGAATAAGTGAGAAACTTCTGTTCCTTGTTGTTCCCCCAAAGGAGTAGAATCGAGTCAGTAAGAGTCTTGAGGCTTGCTACCCATCCTGAAAAAGCCGACTCCTGCCTTTCCTTAGGCTTACTGTAAAAGTCAGTTTCACAAGTCTTTCACCCTGCTGGTCTTTATTAAATACCCAGCATAGGTTTTGGGGTTTCACTGGCGCCCTCGCACACAGGTGTCCTGTGTTCTCATGTTTGCTAATTCTCACCTTTAGTAAATTGCAGCTGGCTTAGTTCTTGTACCTGCTTTTATAGTCCTGGATTTCCACCACCTGTGTCCTCACAAATGAGCCATGGTTCAAATTTCTTCTCCTCTTGGAAATACTTTGATTTAGATATTGAAGTTGTTCTGGGACTTAGTTTTGCTGTATGTTTAAAGTTATATCTTTATAAATTAGTTTTTCAGTTTGGGTGGAAACAGTGTCCCTACCAACTTCTTACACAACAGGCAGAAGTAACATTACTATAAATGGTACTTCATATTTGTGCTTGTTTCTGCAGACTCCAAAGTTACATTTTTTAAATAGTGAACAGGAAGCATAGCAAGACATTAGTTCTTTTGAAAGGGTAAGATGAAATTAAAACAATTAAGAATGTACTGACTTACTTAGTCTTTAGCACATAAGGCTTTGGAAAAACTCCAGAGACTCAGTTTATGTTTTGTCATATTCATTAAAAATAAAATGTTACAAATAGGTATTTATATGCTCTGTGTGTTTTTTTTTCCTTGAAAATATTTGATCAGCTTATTTAGAAAAGCAATGGAGGATGATACTTAGATGGAAAACACTTAAAAAGGAGAAGAATCTGATTCCCCAGATATATCCCTAACAATGCTGCTGTAACATGCATCACCACAGCATTTCGAATCGCCCTTACTTGGCACATGAGCTTGGATTCATGCTAATTTTGAACTTCTTTTCTTCTCATTACAACACACATTTGAATAGCTTCTCAGCATTCCATCCTGTGGATTACTGTCTACTTCCTCTTTAGTAAATGCCTGAATTCCTTTATTGTTCGTTATATAAAGAATTTTACTGGTCAATCTCCTTCATATTTCTGAAGAAAAATGCCTAGAAGTGATGTGTTTGGGTCAGCAGAATGATGACGTTTGATGTATATGATAGAATATTGCCAAATTATCCCGTTTTAAATAAATAGCAGACATACAAGAATTGTACCCATTTCTAGCATTGCAGATAGTGACCATTATTGTTTATTTAGTGTTTATCAAGTAGATACATTTAAGAAGAAATTATATTTCATTATTTGTCTTTTAAGTATAATTGAGCTCATAGAGTTTTGTATTTATGCCATTTAACTGATTGCCAGTTAATAGCCATTATCATATTTTTCAGAAAGCTGGTTATTTTCTTGTTGCTTTATAAGAATGCCTCAAACACTAAGTTCAGTAACCCTTCATCATTACGTGTTATGTAATTCCCTATTTGATTATAGTTTTTGGCTTTGAATATATTCCATATGTGGATTAATTTAAAAAAA
>CABHPQ010145528.1:1634-27950 GCA_902168405.1 Peromyscus aztecus
CCTCTATTTCCTGGCTGGCAACTGTCCAATCAGTGTTTATTAAGCAAATTCAAGTGACAAATCTTTACAGTGTACAAAAGGATTATCCCACAAAAATTCCCTTTTTGTCTAATTAAAAAGGCTTTAATTTTAACTTAGTAAAATTATATACAACAAAACAGTTATTAAGTAACAATTACACTTACACTATTTGTATTTGGAAAAATTAAAGAAAATACTCCATTATCTATCTTATGTTGGTGAGTCCAGAGATTTTACCTAAATCACTTTATATCCTAACTTGCATTACCAACTCAAAATTATCCTTTTATGTCTTTAAAGCTTATACACTTTATTACTCTTTTGTAAATTTCTTTTTGGAATTTGGTAACAAGGAAAATTATAACTATAACTATCCAGTCTTCAACTCCGTCAGAAACCTGAAAAGGATATAATATTACCTGAGTAAATAGGATGTCCAGCGCAAAAACTTCCAAAATTAAGAAATGACAGAAACAGCCATCTGAATGGACAGTCATCCAAGGTTCCTCTGTAATGTTGGGGCATCCATCTTTGGCCCTAAGGCCTAGAATATCTCACAGTCTTACTGTGAAGCAGGATTTTTGAAGAACTGGCATGCTTTATCTTGGCAAATATTGGCTATAACTTTCCTTTGTATCTGGCTTATCCAATATGGACAACATACTGTCAGCAGTTAAGGCCAGGGAAGCTTCTTGCCCAGTGGATAACTTTCACCACAAAGAAATTAAACTCTATAGGGAGTTTCTTTCATGCCCATCATCTACTCTAAAGTAGGCTGGTATTTCCAAGAGCATACATGTCTCATTTTCATTAAAAACAAACTTGTTATTAAGAAATCTTAAATGCCATATTTGTATACCTCTGATGTGGTTGAAGACCACCTGTCTATCTAAAATATATGTCTATATGATTTTGAAAACATACTCCATGTGACTATAAGTTTGACTATTATAGATGACTATTAATCTCTATTTTATTATAAATTATATTTTTAAATGAGCTGCATAAGCATAGTACTCCAAACAAGAGTAAAAATATACATAAAGTATAACAGAAATAACTGTAAATTTTTATCAATAAACCAAATCTATACTAATAAGAATCATTTAAGATTAATAGTTGTTCTTTCAGATTAAAGTAAATTCAATAATCCACCTATCATGTCACCATTTCTATATTATGCACTCTTTTGTTCATGCAGAAAGAGGTCTTTGAATTTAATTCTTTTTTAAGCTTTTATTCTGACTATGACCAATAACAACTTGTAACCAATCCCCCTTAAATGACAAAAAAAAATCTATAGCCAAACTTTTAGGAATGTGGGCATTGTTTATTTTAGACTGCTTCACGTTGTTTGGTGCTACTAGTATCTTTGGGGAATCTTGAGAAAATGGGATAATAATGAAATCTTGTCTGGTATAGTTCGTGAGGGTAGACTATCTCAACCAGCAGCCTTGAAGCTGTTTTGAATACAGACTTTTGGGGAGACTATAACAGAGGCATGTTGAAATGCTAGATAACATATGTCATCCATTTTTATTGGTATCTCATCCTCTTATTCTGAAAATACGTAAAATTTTAAAGGCAACATACATATCTACATTATTACAAGTATGTACTGTGTATTATATACAAGTCAACCAAAGATGATTTTTTTTATGTTTGAGCAGGTAAAATACACAATATGTGTCTTATAGTTCATTTAAGTATATTTCTTTATGTTTGTAGCCAGAATTTTCAAGGGGTCTTCCTCTATCAAATCTGATTTTTTTATTTGTTTGTTTTTTTGAGACAGGTTTTCTCTGTGTAGTTTTGGTGCCTGTCCTGGATCTCACTCTGTAGACCAGGCTGGCCTCGAACTCACAGAGATCTGCCTGGCTCTGCCTCCTGACTGCTGGGATTAAAGGCATGCGCCACTACCGCCCAACAAATCTGATTTTCTTAACCCAGAATAAATCCACATCCTCTCATTTCCTGTGGAAATAAAAGATTAACCTCTCCCCCAAAGTAATTTACCTTTTGACTTAAATTTTGAAGTTAAGATATATTTAAAATATTTATAATAGTTTAATCTAGCAGTTTTTATAATCCAGTATCTCTAGCAGACAAAAACTTCAAAAATGACACAATAACATACAGGTTCTAGACTCTCCGTGTAATTCAGATCTTAATGAGGTATATTATACCCTATATTATTCTATTCCTTTTTAGAGAATTTTCTGCACCCTTTTTCTTTTTCTCCAAAGATTACACATATTGTTAAACACACTGACAACCGTTTAAAGGAATTTTTGGGTCTGAATCTGTCTCTACTGCATATCTGTATTTTTTCTCACATGAGACAAATCTTAAATTGCTATTGGTTCCCAGCATTTTTCAGTTTAGCATATGACAATAGCACATGGTGTTTGGAGGGCAGTCTTATTAGACACTTTTCTATACTGCAGATAGCGTGAGAGACTGAAGGAACCTGCCACAGAGCTTAGCTCATGGCCAGGGTGAGAGACTGCAGGAGCCTGCCTTGCAGTGTAGTTCATGGTAAGCTGGCAGCTTTCAGAAGATGCAGCTCTGTGCTGTGACTGGCATGAGAGACATGAGACTAGGAAGCAGCTCCTGGCTCCATTTCTGTGTCTAGAACCCCCTTTTCAGCTTTTTAGGTCTTATGTAGATCTATTCCCCATTTTGGGTGCTATTTGTAGGCGTAACTTTTCTGTCCTGACTGTCTGGTCCCAAATAACCAACTCAGAGACTTAATATAAATAATACATATTCAGTGAATAGCTCAGGCTTGTTACTACCTAACTCTTTAATTAAATTAACCCATATTTCTTATCTATGATTGGCCGTGTGGCTTGGTACTTTTTCTTAGTATGGCTTCATGCCCATTGTAACTTCTCTCCATTTCTTGATGAATCTCCTGACTCCATCCTTCTTCATCCCAACATCCTTAGTTTGGTTGCTCTGTCTATAATTCCTGCCTGGAGACTGGCCAATCAGTGTTTAATTAATCTAATTCTAGTGAAAAATCTTTATAGTGTACAAGAGGATTACTCAACAGCAAGGAGTATTTCCGTGTGATGAGTGTCCAAACTAGAAACATTATTAATCTGAAAATATGAAATCACTGAAAGACTGGGTATTTTTGTAGCACAGTGCAAAGAATCATCAACAGAAGATGTTAAATAAGGCAATGCTGAAGGGCCTATTTGTTATCAGATATTGTAAAATTGACACATAGAAAACACTCTTAGTGAAGAAAACACCGAGTCTTCTGTATAATGGCATGTTGTATAAAACTGATTAACAATCTGAAAAGACACAGAATCTAACTATGTCCATTTGATGTTAGAATACATTTAGGCAGAACCATTCCAAAATGAGAAAGAAAAAGACTTAGAAACATGGATGTGGAAAAGCAAATAGAACAAGGAATTGAGATGGTACCCTCTTAAGAATCAGACTAGAGAAATTGCCTTTGACACAGAAAATTGAAGATAAAAAGAACCTAGTTCCCCTGTATGTTCAAGGACCAATCCCTGGTGAAAGACCTACAACATGAAAAGTAGGTATTTGGTAATGGAATGCTTGCTCTATTACCACTAAGAGAAACCATTTCAAATATTATGTAAAAATACTGTTCTTTTATATATAAATAAGAAAAGTAAGCAGGAAAAAAAAGAATTACAGGGAAAAACATCAGATCCATCCTCGCAAAATCTTGATATATCATAAGACCACTATGAATTTACAAAAATATGGAAAGCTACAGAACAATTTTTGTAGGAAATATACACACAATAATTCTTACCACAATGTTTCCAATCTGAACTTGAGACCACATAAGGATAATCAGATAAAATGGGAAATTTTGCCTTAGTTAAAGAAATGAAAGGATAATTGAACATATTTAAATCAATAAATGTAGTATTACACATAACTAGACTTAAGGTCAGAAATCACATTTATTTTGTTAAAATGTGTATTTGTACATATGCACATATAGAAAATAAACATAGAAATGGGATCAGAAGGAATGATGATGCCTAAAAGACAGAGACTTATGAGAACAAGAAGAGATAATCAGAAATATAACTGGAATTCCACCTAGGAGTGGAAATAATTTTGTGGAAGTAAAGAGATAAGCAAGAAGGAAAAAGGAATGAAAGGAAGAATAAGAACATAACAGATTTATATGTGTATATAAAAATTTCAGGATTAACACTCATTACACATATAAATACATCACTACAGTATGCCAATTAAAAAATTAATTTAAAAAGTAAGAGAAAAAGGAAGGGGGAAGTTTGGCTATGAGTAAATATATAGTACTTTTCCTAATTCAGAAAAAGATCATTGGAATGACAAATAGAATGATGCTGCTATTTTAATTTATGACAATTCTACAAGGGAACCCTTTTCTCTATTGTTTGAAAATAAAGAATTGGCTTTAGTGAAGGATGACTCAGTGGGATGAAAAAGTAGAAATTGAAGTACACTGCAGGTAAATATGTAAGTTCACAAAAACATTTTTGTTGCATGATTTCAAATTGGTCTTTTGATTAAAAAAAAGTCCAGAGCCATTTATATTGGGGTAAGTGCTGAAATATCAAAGAGACAAAGGAACAAGCCATTGCCACATCTCACCTGCCAACTCCACAAATCCTCTGTCTGAAAGCCTCCGAGTCCTCAGCCAAAAAACCTGTCTAGCCAAAAGACCTCTAGACAAAAAAAATTGATTTCTGTCTCCTCACACCTTATATACCTTTCTCTGCCTAGCCATATCACTTCCTGTCTCAACCTCCCTAGTACTGGGATTAAAGGCATGTGTGCCTCCCAAGTACTGGTAGCAAAGGCATGAGATCTCAAGTGCTAGAATTAAAGGCATGTGAATCCTACATACTGGGATTAAAGGTGTGTGCCACCACTGCCTGGCTCTGTTTCTCTGAATCAATCTCATGTAGACTAGGGTGGCTTTGAACTCACAGAGATCCAGAGGTATCTCTGCCTCCCAAGTGCTAGGATTAAAGGTGTATGCGTCCATTGCCTGGCCTCTATGTTTAAGTTAGTGGCTTGTCCTGTTCTCTGATCTTCAGGAAAATTTTATTAGGGTACAACAAAATATCACCACATATCATCTTTATGATATATGATATGTAATAAATTTGTTTTTGACTAGCTAACACCAGGACTACCTACTCTAAAACTTTTGAAGATATGTATGCACTCACTTCCTATTGGTTCTGTAATAAATATAATGTTCTTTTGTCATAGGAACTTAGCATGCCATCAATAAGCTTAAATTTTTTCTCCTTTCAGGTGTGGCTTCCACTTGTATTTGGATCTATAGCTTCATCAGTTTTTCTCATTTTCACGCCAGTGATTCAGTCTCCTAATATCGAGCATGTCTATCAGGTTGTCTTTCTTTTCTGTGGATTTCTGTGTTACTGGCTTCAAGCTCACCTTAACAGACATGCTGTATGTTTTGACACAATCACTTGTTACTGTCAATTGCTTTTCAATGTCTCACCATCTGAGGACCAAGATAAATTAATTCCTTCCTAAAATCCAGACTGAAGGAGAAGTATATTTGAAACTAAGCATAACCTAATTTTATTACAATTTCACTTTCAGATGTATATGTTGTTAAACACAATCCTTGCTTATGTCATGTCCACCCCAAACATTGTTACACAATTTCAATTTTACCTCCTAAACACCTTCATTCTGTGAAAAATGAGTAGAAATAAGATTAAAGTTTCTAAATACACAATAACTAAAAGAATATGGAAATTTCTTTTATCACTAAGAGTATATAAGTGTTCACGACATTTTAGCATGTTGGCAAGTGTACTTTGCACACACACAACAAATCATAGTATTTATAAGAAGGTTTGTTTCTAGTCATATTTATCATATTTTCACTAAGAGGGAAAGATTGTGTAAAGTGCTGTCTAAGGAAAGGAATCAGTGTACTATGACCAAAGAGCTACATTCAGTGATTCCTCTCTGCTGCTTTCTCTGTACATTGACATACTTCAACAATGGTGAGAGACCACACAGCCTTCACAGCCAAAAATATGTCCTATTGACTCTTCAGAAAGTATTACCCAATCCAGTCTATACAGCTACTTTTAAAAGGTTGAAGATCCCCAGAATTTTGAATGAAGAAGGTTTTACTGGGTATTTTAGAAAGTAATAATTTATGCTCTATTGTAATTTGCTAGGTATTAGCACATGCACATTTAGAGGAGTAATGGGGAATATGGCAACACACAACACTGAATGAGATGACATAGCATCTTCTAAATACATTACAAGGAAAGTAAACTGAGTTTCTGTCCTATGCAATATATTTAATGTGTAAAGTAAACTATCTGTAAGTTAGCATATAAGACATGAGAAAGTAATGTGAATTTCTCTACTTTGATCAGGATACACACACAGACACACACACACATTTGACATAACTCTGTACCCCATAAATACTGTCATTGATTCATTAATCAAGAAATTAAGAAAATATTTCAGATAGAAATGCTGACTGCCCTGATTATAACATTAAATATCATTATTCATCAAATTATAACATTCTTTCCATAAAATTGAAATAATTTAAATTTTAAAAATATATATTGCACAATTGTTTCCTGTTTTCTTTTTAATAGCAATATTTTGAGATTCATTGTTACATATACATGCATATTTCTGTATAATTTTTTATTGTCTCCTCCATGCCCCCATCTCTCCCATCCCTCCTTCTTTCAAGTTCCTACCTTCCTACAACGTAATTCTCACATCTGTCTTCATGACAGCTACACTTTATTACCCACTATTTTCCCTTTCACCTTATACTAGACCTCTTTAATCCCTCTCATGATTTTCTTTCTTCTTTGATGTCCTACACACACCACACACACACACACACACACACACACACACACACACACACACAGATAAATATATATATGTATGTATATATATACTAGGTTTTACATATGATATAAAATATGATATGTTTCTGTGTTGGTCATCTTTTTGTCACTTAATATATTGACACCAAGTTTCATGAATTTTACCTAAACTGTCATGATTTGAAACTTCTTTAAACCTGAATAAAATTCTAATGTGTATCTACTACATTTTACTTATCATTTGTCTTTTTGTGGATGTCAGATTAATTCCATATTTCAGGTTTTGAGAGTATAGTAATAAACATGTAAATGCATATATGTGTGTAGTATGTGGGCTTAGATTCTTTGGGTCTATAACCAGGAGTTACAAACACAGAACATATGGTTCTTCTAGGCTTTGTTAAAGTTCCATAATGATTTCTATATTGGTCACATAAATTTACAGTCCAATCAGCAGTGTTTTTCTTCTTCACCTACATCAGTACCAGAATTTGTTGTTTGTTTTCATAAAGATGGGTTTTTGTTCTTCTGACATGGAATCCCAGAGAAGCTGGGAAGCATCATATTTCCATGATGGTTAACAATGGAAAGACAGATGGTTGTGAGCTGCCATGTATTTTCTGATAATAGAATATGTATCTTTTAGAAGAGCAACCAGTGTTCCTAATGGCTGAGCCATTTTTTCCATCCCCTCCCACTGTTTTTAAGATTATATTTTCAATTATGTGTTTGTATATGTGTATATGCACATGAGTAGAAGCTACAAGCATCAAGTCCCCTGAAGCTGTACTTATAGGTGGTTATGAGCTGCCTGACATGAATGCCAGGACATGAATTCTGGTCCTCTGGAAGAAAAGTGCTCTTTACCTCTGGGACATCTATCCAGACTACTTCCTGCGCCCCCTGACTCCAGCTATTTATTTAAAGCCAAACATTAATCAACCTTGGAAAGTTTTAAACTGTTATTTCTTCAAGTGTTTTTCTATATGATCTCTTTATCTTCTTCTGGGACCTCCAATTTCATGTATTGGATTTCTTTGCATCTCTGCAACTCTGATGTTCTGGTCTTGCTTTAATGTTTGCATGTTCATTTTTCTTTTCTCAATCCTGTAAGTTTTTTTTCCACACCCAAAGCAATTTCCCAGTGTAAGGATCACTTTCCCTTGTTTTCTAAAGAATTTCAAAGTGGTTTGTTGACAAACAGCATTAGCAATGTAATTGCCTCCTGACAGACGATCTAACCTGAGGGAAAAAAACTTACTGAAAAAGTTTTATTCTAAGTACTTTCATCTTCTTTCACTGATCTGGTAAGGTGACTTAGCAAGCCCAAGGGGTCTTCACTTCTGGCCACAAGCACCTATCTGAGTGCATGTGGACAGGTGAGGTCCATTCCAGGGATGGTGCCTGATGAAAAGCTTAATGTTGACTTAAAAATCTCCCATGATAAAAGAGCAGAAACTTGATTTTGACAATGTAAACAAAACTGGAAGAGTAACAGCCACCATTGGCTTAAGCTAAGTTTTTTTCCCAGATGCCGAAAGGCAACCTGGGAAATGTAGTTCAAAATGTAGCTTGAGAAATGTAGTGAAGATATTGAGAAAGGCCATTTCAGAAATGAAATCCGTAACAGAGATGCTAGTACTACACTGCCCAAAAGCTGTTTTGTTTTGTTTAGGTTTTTTCAGCTCAAAATGCAATTTTTTTCCACAAGTTTTTATGCTTGACTCCAGGGAATGAGAAACAGGAAAACAGCTTGCCTGTCAGAGTTTCCTTTGGAATTAAGCATGTAAAAAGTATAAATATTGAATGAAAAAAGTGTAAATGTTGAATATAAAAACTGTAAATATTGAATGTAAAAAGTATAAATGTTAAATGTAAGTTTGTTAAAAGTGTATATTGATGTTCATACTAGGATTATTTTTATTACTCTTTTACCTTCAGCCATATTTGAATACATTTTATGATAGCTTAAAATATAATTTTGTGATTTCAGTGGACCCTGGAAAACTTAAGTGAAGGTGTCATAATTAGGGAAGTATTTCTGTCTTCTTCCTAGAAGTGTCCACTCTTTCTGTCTCTGTTTAGAAAGGGGTAGACTTCCCACAGAGGGTAGACCTCCCACCATCAAGTTAGTTTATACAGAAATTCTACTGCTGTGGTAGGGACAAATGTATAAATGAGCTACTTAAAGAACTAAAAGTGTCTTTATAGTTAGCATGGGTTTTTCTTTACTTGGGTGGATACTTTGAAATGACTGGGTTTTCCTGGGAATCAAAACAGTCTCTTGAAGAGAGTTTTGATCCAGAAAAGGGCTTGGTGCAGCTAAAACTGCTGTAATCACCTTAGACCCATTCCAATAATGGTATTCCATCCTTATTATCCTCTACTCCTTTAGTAGGAGGTGTGACAGTTATGGAGATCACTGTGGATATACACAAGCTCTTAGTAGGGACCTAGGTCAGAGCTGAGTTAAGCTCTGTACCCCCTCCTGCCAGAGGCTGGTACCCAAAGACAGGTAACTCTCTTCTTGATAACTTTCTAAATGTATGAATGTAAAATTAATCAAGAAGGATGACCTAAGACAGGCACAATCTGTCTGAGAGGCCTGGGAACAATGAGGAGGGAATTGTGGAGGCCCAAAAAGGTTTCCTAGGTAGATCTGAGCTTGCTTTACCCAGCAGAGCTGCATTAGAGGATTGCTTGACCATGTGCATGGTGTCCAGGTGATTGGAAGAGTCTATACTTGGCTGAGCTAAGGGGAGGTCATTAGCTCCATCCCTTGGCATTCCTATAAATAGCCCTATAGAAGAGACAGAAGCAGCTGATGGATAAGGATCCAGGCCCTCCTGCGGCTGTCCTGTGTTTATATCTGTTTCTCTCCCCTCTATCCTTCTATCTAAATCTCTTTTCCTTCTCTCCTCAAGAGTACCATGGTATAAAATGTGGCAGTCTGTGTCCCAGCTGGCCTACCACATTTGTTATTGTTGTTTTAGGCAGGGTTTCTTTGTGTAGTCCTGGATGTACAGGAACTCACCCTGTAGACCAGGCCAGCCTCAAACTCATGGAGATCTGCTTGCCTCTGCCTACTGAGTACCAGGATTAAAGGCATGTACAACCACAGCCCAGCTAGAAGTATTTTTTATTAGTTTCAATCTCAATGTTTATTATTTTTATTTTGTGTTATTGGTCTCCTCTTAGTTTAACTTTGGAAGTTTAGATAGATCAATAAATTCATCAATTTACTATCTTTTTCAAATTGTTCTTCTAATGACTTAGGGATCTATATAAAAAATAAAGGAAACAGACAGTAAGAGTCAGAGGGCATGGAAGACTCCAAGATAACTGCATCATCCAGACAAATCAGGCCTGTTAAGAGTATGAAATCACCAACACTGTGACAGCTCACACAAGACCTGCAGAGGTTCAAACCAGACAAAATACCAAGATGGAGATAGAAAAATCTTATTGCTAGGTTAGAAGCTTTTTGCAATTGATACCTGCTGGGAAAGAGAAAATAAGCTTTCTCCAGTGGAGTGTTACAGGGTATACAAAGCACATTCTAGGGCACAGCACAGTCCTACAAATAATTGGCCAACATCAATGGAGTTTTTCTGTTTTATGTTTTCATTTATTTGTTTTTGTTTTTGCTTTGAGACAGAGAGAAATAACATACACTTGATTGGTAGGGAAGTGAAGATGATCTGGGAGAAGATGGCTGAGGAAAGAATATTGTTGCTGGAGAGCTTCTCTCCAGGTCCCACCAAGCCCTGCAATCCCACAACCCACATATAAAATAATCACTCAGACGCTTATATTACTTATAAACTGTATGGCCATGACAGGCTTCTTGCTAACTGTTCTTATATCTTAAACTAACCCATTTCTATAAATCTATACCTTGCCATGTGGCTCGTGGCTTACTGGCATCTTTACATGTTGCTTGTCCTGGCGGTGGCTGGCAGTGTCTCCCCCTCCTTCTTCCTGTTCCCCCAATTTACCTCTCTCCTTGTCCCACCTATACTTCCTGCCTGGTCACTGGCCAATCAGTGTTTTATCTGTATAGAGCGATATCCACAGCAGAATATGAAAAAATATATTTTATTAAAATGTAAAGTCAATCTATAAATGAAGAAATCAGAATGAATATCTATGTTTAGTTTTCTGACTTGTGCAAGTGGTCCAAGTTAAATATATAAGACTTTGTAGATGAATTTCTAAACAGTTTTATTAAATAAAAAACACAGGGCCAGAAATTTGGGTTAAAGCCTGAGAGAAAATGAGAGGAATAGGACAAACCATGAGCTAACCTCACCTCACAAACTCCATGGCTTCCAAAGAGAGCTTCTTCCTGTATATTCACATTTATATGCCTTTCTGTTCTGTTCTCTCATTGGCTCTCTCAGGTCAGCTACATCACTTCCTCTTCCTCCCCAGCTCTGTCACTTCCTGTCTGCCTGGACAGACCTCCAGACCTCTATGGTTGGTACTGGGATGAAAGGCATGTATTACCATGCTTGCCTGTGTTCCCTAGTGTGGTCTTGAACTCACAGAGATCCAGACAGATCTCTGCCTGACAGGTGACAGGATTAAAAGGTGTGTGCTAACATTGCATGGCTTTTGTTTACTATAGTGGCTGTCTTTTTCCTCTGATCTTGAGGCAAGCTTTATTTATTAAAGCACAAATAAATTATCACCACATTTTAGCACAAATAAAATATCACCACATTTTCCCTTTCGCTAATAAAAAATAAAAAATAATAAAAAAGTTATAACTAATATAAGAAAAACTATATACAATAAGTACAGTAACTATATACAATATATGCAGGCAATAAATACATCAAGAATTTCTAGTCCATTTGCATTTGACAAATTCAGTGAAAATATTCCATTATCTATCCTATTTTGGTAAGTCCAAAATGTACCTAATTCACTTTCTATCCTATCTTGTATTACCAACAGAAAACTATCTTATAATGTCTTTCATGCTTATACACTTAACACCTCTTAGTGCTTTTCTTTTCTGAATTTGTTAACAAGGAAAACTATAACTATATAATCTTCAACTCCCTCAGAGAACAAAGAAGGAAATAATATTACCTAGTAAAACAGGAAGTGCAAACAAGCGGCTTCTAAAAAATGAGTTATGACAGATACAGCCAGCTGCCTGGACAGTCACCCGAGGTTTCTCTGCAACATTGGGGCATCATCTTGGCCTACAGACTTAGCATATCTGACAGACTCATTTGTGAAGCACGATGTATTCAAAGCCTATAGCTCAATCCCACATTCCATGCGAGTATTTCATGTACCAGATAAACTTGAATTCCACCAGTGTCCTGTCACAATTCAGGATTTTAAATTCTGGAAATTGCTGGTGTTTTTGGAATTCAGCTTCCCATTCTTCTCAGCTTGTGGGTAGCTTTATCACACTTAAACGATGAAAATTATCCCAAACCCAAAACCCATCAAAAACAAAACAAAAAACACTTGCTCCACCTCTTGGGAATGTGGCCTTCATGTTCTTAAAATTGCTCCTTGCTGTTTGTGGGTAAAGTCATCTTTAGGGGATCCTGAAAAGAAAAAATTTTAGTTAGTTGTCAAGTCCTGGAGTGGTAGCTGTATCATCTGTCATCCAGTCTCTGCATAAAGCAAAAGTGAAGGACTTATCTCAAGTACTCGATTGAATGGTCTGTGAGGATGGATCATCTCAGCTAGCCATCTCAAAATTGTCCTGAGCAGTTTGTAGTCTAAATCTGATCTTTGTGTGATGTTTGTCAGCTTAGTGGTATTATTATTGTGCATGTGGAATTATCATTGTGGGGCCCCATCATCTTTTTGGAGACTTCAAATTTGCTGTTAGGCCTGGTCATGATTCCCTGCAGAAAACTGATAGACTCCAACACAAAAACATGTTTAGGCAGCTAAATGAAGCCGTTTTTCTAAAATTAGTTAGTACTCTATATGACCATTAATATCATAAAAAAGTTTAAAATATATATATAAATCTTATAATTTTTGATACAAAATTCATACATTAACAAAAGTTTAAAGAATCAAAATAGAACCAAAGAATTGAGAATAGTAGCAAGAGAATAGTCTCTTAAGTTTGGTTTTCTTCTGTCCCATAAATATATATATAAATCTTATAATTTTTGATACAAAATTCATACATTAACAGAAGTTTAAAGAATCAAAATAGAACGAAAGAATTGAGAATAGTGGCAAGAGAATAGTCTCTGAAGTTTGGTTTTCTTCTGTCCCGTATCAGATAGCTCTTCTGAAGTGATACAGAGATTTTGCATTTTCTTTTAACAAGCATGCTTGGGTTTAAAGAAGGAGAGAGCCATTCTCCAACTCTAAAGCCAGCTTTAATTTTTAATTGAACTGGGACTATAAAATGACCATTTGTGTTAAGTGTCTGTAGAGAAGAGCAGAAACACCACAATATGGCCACCACCAATAGGCCAATTTGTTCTTTTTCTTGGGATAATTTTTCTGGATGTTTTGTCATTTTTTTCAGGTGTCTCATTTGTCAAGTGTTCAGATTCCTTAGCCTTCATTCTCCTGAAAGACAAAAACAAAAACCCTTCCTCAAGCCTAACTTTGGGGAGGTTCCCTTTTGGCAAGTTATATCTGATTACATGAAAAGCATTGGCTAGTTGTATAAATTAGTTTAAATTAGATGATCATGCTGGTTAAGGAACTATCACCTATTCTAATTAAGAGGTCTCTTTTTTTCAAATCGAACCTCTATCAATTTTGATAGTATCCACAGCTTATCTTCTCCTGTAGAAACAAAAGCAAAACTTTGTCCCCAATGTAACACATATCCTGGTTTCAACTGTGAAGTCAACACATCTTTGAAGTATATAGGCTGATTTAATTCTGTATTTTTTTTCTATTATCCAATGTCTTTCACAGCTGTTGTTCCTTTCTCATAGCATTAAAAAAGTTCAGTTAGTAGAGCATTATGTAATCTATTTGGGGGGGTGTTACCCCTTTCTGTTTATTTATCATATCCTTTAGAGTTCAATTTGATGTTTCTGGGACTGCTTGACCTGTAGGATTATGTGGTATACTTGCAATATGCTGCTTTATATAGTAACAAGCAAAACAATGTTTCATTTTATCAGAGACATATGCAGGATCACTGTCAGTTTTAATTTGTATACCCATGGGTGCAGGTATACCCATGATGGCCATAACATCTAGCAAATGCATGATTACAGAATCAGCTTTTTCAGAACTCAGAGAAGTTGTCCACTGAAATCCTGAATAAGTATCAATGGTGTGGTGTACATATCTCAGTTTTCCAAATTCTGCAAAGTGGAACACATCCATCTGCCTGATTTCATTCCACTGAGTACCCTTTTGGATTACATCCTGCTGGTAATGGACTCTGATTGTAAAAAGAACAAGTAGGACATTTCCTTATAATTTCCTTGACTTGTTGCCAGGTTATGGAAAAATCTTTTTTTAAAACTTTATTATTAACATGATTTTTTTATAAAATTCTGAAGCCTCCAGCACATTTCTTATCAGTATTTTATTGATCACATATTTACCTTGTGCTAGAGGGCCTGGCAGATCAGTGTGATCAGGGATCTAATGTGAGTTATATATAAAGAATGCTCCCGGTTCATGATTATAGCTTGTACCTGAATAAATAACAAAGTTAATTCTGACTTATCAGGGACAACTTCTGCAGTCTCAATATGTAAGACCACCCTTTCAGCATACTAAGAGTCAGTAACTATGTTGAGAGGTTCTGAAAAATTCATTAATACCAACAATAGCATACAATTCCAATTTTTGAACCAAACTATAAGGACTTGGAACTACTTTGCTTAAATTTTCTGACTTCTAGCCTGCCTTTCCTTGTTTGTTTGCATCTGTATTAAATGTGCAGGCTCCAGATATGGGTGTTTCCAAAACAATTTACGGCAGAATCCAATCAACTCTCTTTGTAACTTGAATTCTATCACTTTTGGGATATTTGTTGTTAATCTCTCCCAAAAAATTACTGCAAGCTCTTTGTCAAGGTTCACTTTCTGCCCTTAATTTGTCAATGTCATCCTTATTTAAAGATACTACAATTTCTATTCCTGCTAACTGACAAAGTCTCAATTTCCCTTTTAAAATCAAGTTAGAGATCTTTTCCACATACTTTTTAATTTTTTACTCTTTACTTGGTAGAAATATCCTTTCCAATACAATATCTTCCCCCTGCATTAAAACTCCTGTAGGAGAATTCTTAGAGGGTAAAATAACCAAAATGCAATCAAGCTTTGGATCCACATGATCCACATGTCTTTCCTGTACTTTTTTCCCACCAAACCAATTCTCTTTCAGCCACAGCTGATAATTCTTTTGGACTATTTAAGTCCTTGTCACCTTCTAAGGTTTTAATCAAATTACTCAGTTCATCATTTTTAACCCCAACAAAAGTCTGTAGAAGGGAAAGGTCTCTGAATAATCTTTGAAAGTCATTAAGGTTCCATAATTGGTATTTCTTAATTTGCACCTTTTGGGGTCTAATTTTTTACAGACCTATTTTATATCCTAAATAATTAATAGAATCTCCTCTTTGTATCTTTTCAGAAGCAATTTGTACTCCCCAACAAGGCAAAATTTTCTTTACTTCTTCAAACATTATTTCTACAGTATCTGCACTTGAATCAGCTAGTAAAATACCATCCATGTAATGATAAATTATAGATTTAGGAAATTGTTTACATATTACTCCTAATGGTTGTCATAAAAAATATTGGCACAGGGTTGGTCTGTTTAACATTCCCTGTGTGAGAACCCTCCATTGATATTTTTTAACTGGCTAAGAATTATTATAAGTAGGCACCGTGAAGGCAAATCTTTCTGTCTGTTTCTTGTAAGGGTATTGAGAAGAAACAGTCCTTTAAATCAATAACAATTTGAGGCCATCCTTCAGGTAATAGAGTAGGCAAAGGAATTCCAGATTGTAGAGAACCCATTGGTTGAATTACTTTATTAATTGGTCTTAGGTCTGTTACCATTCTCCATTTACCAGATTTCTTTTTAATAACAAATACAGAATTCCAAGGGCTGGTTGATTCTTCAATATGCTGAGCATTTTTCTGCTCTTGTACCAGCTCTTCCAAGGCCTGCAGTTTCTCTGTTGTTAAAGGCAATTGCTGAACCCATACAGGATTGTCTGATAACCATTTTAAAGTTAGAGCTGTTGGTGTCTTTGAAAGATCAGCAGTTGTGCCCTATTTTAGTACAGTCTGGATGGCTGGTGACTGTTCTTTATAATAATACCTCCTAATATATCTCTCAGATCATGGCCCCATAAATTCATAGCTATATTAGCAACATATGGCTAAAATTTTTCTCTCTGTCCTTCTGGCCCTGTATATTTAAGCCTTCTTGTGCTCTGTTTTACTTGAGATAATGTTCCAATCCCTAACAATTGAACATATACCTCCTGAAGAGGCCAATTTGGATCCCAAAATTCTAGTGCAATTAACATCCCCACTTGTGTCTACTAAACCTTCCAAGAGAACATCATTTATTTGTATTGTATTTGTATTTAATGTTGGTCTTTGTTCATTTATAGAAGTTTCCAAAAAAAAAATTGCATTACGGCTTCTCCTGAATTTTTTGTTCTCTCTGCCATAGCTGTTCTGTCACTCCAAGCATCCTGGTTCATTCCAATAGGCATTTGAATATTTAATTTCTCTGCGAAGGTGTTTCTTCTATGATGGCAGGAAAGGTCTGAACTGAATTAGCTGTGTGATTCTGTGTGAGGGCCCTCAGGGAGTTTCCCAATGTCAGATGCAAAGGATTACCTTGTCTGTCCCTTGTTGATCTACATTCATTAGTCCAGTGTTTACCCTTACCACAGCTTCTGCATAATCCTAAAGGGAGGGGCATTCTGTTGCCATTGTTCCTTGAATAAACATTGTTTCTAGGAACATACTGTTTACAACCCTTTTCAAATGACCTTGTTTACCACAACCAAAACTTCTGCCATTATTATTTTTCCTCAAAGCTTTTGATATCACCTCTTCTATCCACATATCATCATGGTCATGAGACTCAATATTAATTGTGTCCCTGATCCAATCATCCAAGTGTGCTGATCTTGCCTTTAATGGCTTGATTATTCTTTTGCAAGCTGCATTCATGTTCTCAAAAGCCAAAGATTCAATTATTATCTGTCTAGCCTCTGAATTTGGTATCATTTTATTTACTGCTGAAAACAGCCCTTGTAAGATCTGTGAAGGAATCTCTGGGTCCCTGTATAATTTTTGTAAATGAAACAATTTTCTTTTCTGGTTCCTCAGTTCTTTCCCATGCATTCATGGCTGCCATGCAGTATAGAATTAGTGTTTGGTTATCATATAAACATTGTCTTTGTATATCAGCATAATTGCCTTCTCCCAGAAGCTGATCCTGAGAAATTTCAACACCTCCAGTCCTACATCATTGTTCTATTCTTTTACCTTCCTCTTTAAACCAGGTTCTCCACTGTAACTGTGTCCCAGCCTCTAGGACAGCTGTAGTTAATTCTTCCCAGTCCTGAGAGATAATTCTATTACAAGTTGACCACAAGTTTAACATCTGCTTTACAAATGGAGAGTGCATGCCATATGATACTATAGCTTCTTTAAATCTCCCCAAATCTAATATTTCCACTGGAGTCCAGGGAGCTTGTACATGATCACTTGGCAGTTCCTGTAAGTTACCAGTTTAGATTAATCTCTGCTCTCTGGTAACCTGAGGCTTATTCTCTGTAACCATATAATTCAATCTTGATTTAAGTTTGCCTTTAAATTATTCTGTCTGAGTCTGAGTTTCTCTCTAGTTCATTTTAACAGGTTTTTTCTGAAGCTTTTATCTTGACACTCAAATTAACCAACCTTTTTAATGCTAAAATAAAAATTATCAAGCAAATGATTTTCATAATTGATGTTACATACATCCCACCAACATTAATTGTCCTCTCATCTAATTTTCCATTTTCAGACTGCCTAATGTGTTGTTAAACGGAGACCAAGTTCCTTCCATTGTAAAAATGTTTCCTTTTTTTAATGTGGGAAAAAATTCTCTTTTAACTAATTTCACACTTTAAGATATCCTAATTGGCCCATTGGACCAAGAGGTGAGTGACTCTGCTCATACTCAGAGAGTCCTGCCCCTTGGACCCATCCCTGGGACACAGCCCATTTCTAGGAGGCCCTACCCAACTCTGTCCCACTTGTTGACCAGCAGGCAGAGCACGTGGGGAAGGCTCCCCCCTCACCAAGACCTCCCAGAGGACCCTGCAATCTACATGCCCTGCCCCTACACCCATCTGACTGAGAAACCAGCCACTTCCTGAAACATGGAAACCAAACTGCCAACTCTCACTGGACCAAGAGAGCCTTCCTGAAACATAGAATCTGTCAGCTCTGACTGGACCAAGAGCCCTGATAAGGCCAAGAGCGGATCTGTGAGTCACAGAATCAACAAGCTTGGATTGACCCAAGAGCAGCTCCCTGAGACAGAGAATCTGCCTAATCCAATTAGACCAAGAACTAAGATTGGACCTAGAGGGACTCCCTGAGACACAGACACAATAAACACAAAGTGGACCGATAGCAACTTGCTCAGACACAGGCACCTAATATAACTATTAGAGGAGGAGACGGGCAGAAACCAAGGCAGAAGTACATACAACAACAAAAAGAGAAATAGAGCATCACCAGACCCTACCCATCCTCTAACAGCAAGACCTGAACATCACAATGTAGAAGAAACAGAAGAAAGCACCTTAAGAATAGCATCATGTAGATGCTAGAGGCCTTTCAAGAAAACATGAAAAATGAAATTGAGGAAAAGACAAACAAAAAAATTGGAAGAAATCAATAAAGAGATAGAGGAAAAGACAAATAAAAATTGGAAGAAATCAATAAATCCCTTAAAGAAAGCTAAGAAAACCATGAAAAAAGCAATTAAACATGTGAGGGAAACAGTTCAAGACCTGAAAAGTGAAAGAGGAACAATAAAGAAGACACAGACAGAAGGAATGCTGGAAATAGAAGATCTGAGTAAATGAACAGGAAACAAAGATGCAAGCATAAGCAGCAGAATAGAAGAGATGGAAGACAGAAACTCTAGTGTAGAGGATAAAATAGAGGAAATAGATTGATCAGTCAAAGAAAATAACAATGCCAAAAAAAGTCATAACACAAAACATCCCAGTAATCTGGGACACCATGAAAAAGGCCAAATCTAAGAATAATAGGGATAGAGGAGGGAGAAGAATACTGTCTCAAAGGCACAGAAAATATATTCAACAAGATCATAGAAGAAAACTTTCCCAACTTGAAGAAGGAAATGCCTATGAAGATACAAGAAGCCTATAGAACACCAAACAAACTAGACCCCCTCAAAAAAGTCCCCTTGACACATAATAATTAAACAACTAAACCTACAGAATAAAGAAAGAATATTAAGAGCAGCAAAGGAAAAATGCCAAGTGACTTATAAAGGCAAACCAATCAAAATAACACCCAGTTTCTCAATGGAGACTTTGAAAACCAGAAGGACCTGGACAGATGTAATGCAGACAATAAGAGAAAATGGATGCCAGCCTAGACTAATATACCCAGCAAAACTTTCAATCACCATACACAAAGTGAACAAGACATTCCAAGGCAAAACCAGATTTAAACAATACCTATCCACAAATCAGCCCTCCAGAAAGCACTAGAAGGAAAATTCCAACCTAAGAAAGTCAGATAAACCCACAAAACCACAGGCAATAGATAACACCACAGCAGTAAACCCCAAAGAAGAGAAGTACATACACACTACCACAAAAAGATAACAGGAACTAACAATCACTGGTCATTAATATCCCTTAATATCAATGGACTTAATTCACCTATAAAAAGACACAGGCTAACAGAATGGATATGAAAACAGGACACATCTTTTTTCTGCATACAAGAAACACACCTCACTTTCAAAGATAAACACTACCTCAGAATAAAAGGCCGGGAAAAGTCTTTCCAATCAAATGGTCATAAGAAGCAAGCTGGTGTAGCTATCCTAATATCCAACAAAATAGACTTCAAACTAAAATCCATCAAAAGAAACCAAGAAGGCCATTCATAGTCATTACAGGAAAGATCCACCAAGATGAATTTTCAATTCTGAAAATTTATGCCACAAACACAAGGGCACCCACATGTGTAAAAGAAGCATTACTAAAGCTTAAATCACACATAAAACCCCACACATTAATAGTGGGAGACTTCAAAACCCCACTCTCACCATTACACAGATCTGCCAAATTGAAACTTAACAGAGAAATAAGGGGCTTAACTGATGTTATGGCTCAAATGGACTTAGCTGATATGTACAAAACATTCCACCACCACCCCAAAAAAAAGAATATACCTTCTTCTCAGCACCCCATGGATCCTTCTCTAAAATCAACCACATACTCAGTCACAAAGCAAACCTCAACAGCTACAAAAAAATGGGATAACCTACTGTATTCTATCAGACCACCATGGTTGAAAGTTAGATTTCAACAACAACAAAAATTACAGAAAACCTAAAATCTCATGGAAATTGAATAATGCTCAACTGAATCACCAATGGGTCAATGAAGAAATAAAGAAATAAATTAAAGACTTCCTAGAGATAAGTGAAAAAGAATATACTACATATCCAAACTTATGAGACACTATGAAAGCAGTGCTAAGAGGAAAATTCATAGAACTAAATGCCCACATAAAGAAGTTAGAGAAATCTCACACTAGTTACTTAACTGCACACCTGAAAGCTCTAGTACAAGAAAAAGCAAAATCACACAGGAGGAATAGATGACAGGAAATAATCAAATTGAGAGGTTAAATCAATAAAATAGAAACAAAGAGAACAATACAAAGAAACAATGAAACAGAGAGGTGGTTCTTTGAGAAAATTAACAAGATAGACAAGCCCTTATCCATACTAACCAAAAGGTAGAGAGAGAGAGACAGAGAGAGAGAGAGAGAGAGAGAGCATCCAAATTAGCAAAATCAGAAATAAAAAGTGGGAGGGACAAAACAACTGACATCGAGAAAATCCAGAGAATCATCAGGTCATACTTCAAAGACCTGTACTCCACAAAATTGGAAAAATATAAAAGAAATGGATAATTTTCTGGATAGGTACCACATACCTAAGTAAAAACAAGACCAGATAAGCTATTTAAATAGACCAATAACCCATAAGGGAATAGAAACAGTCATTAAAATCTCTGAACCAATAAAACCCCAGGACCAGATGGTTTAAGTGAAGAATTCTACCAGATCTTCAAAGAAGAGTTAATACCAATACTCTTCAAATTGTTCCACACAATAGGAACAGAAGGAACACTACCAAACTCCTTCTATGAGGCTACAGTTACTCTGATTCCCAAGCCAAACAAAGAAGCAACAAAAAAAGACAATTACAGACCAATATCCCTCATGAACATTGATGCAAAAATACTCAATAAAATATGGCAAACAGACTACAAGAACACATCAAAACAATTATCCACCATGATCAAGTAGGCTTCATCACAGAGATGGAAGGTTAGTTAAACATAAAAATGTCTGTCAATGTAATACACTATATAAACAAACTAAAAGAAAAAAAACACATGATCATTTCATTAGATGCTGATAATGCCTTTGACAAAATCCAACACCCCTTCATGATAAAGGTCTTGGAGAGATCAGGAATACAAGGAACATACCTAAACATAATAAAGACTATTTACAGCAAGCCAACAGCCACAATCAAAGTAAATGGAGAGAAATGCAAAGTGATTCCACTAAAATTAGGAACAAGACAAGGCTGTTTGCTCTCCCCATATTTATTCAACATAGTACTTGAAGTTCTGGCTAGAGCAATAAGACAACAAAGGGAGATTAAAGGGATGCAGATTGGAAGGAAAGAAGTCAAACTTTCACTATTTGCGGATGACATGATAGTATACAGAAGTGACCCCAAAAATTCGACCAAAGACTCTTACATCTGATAAACACCATCAGTAATGTGGCAGGATACAAGATTAACTCAAAAAATCAGTAGCTCTCTTATATACAAATGACAAACAGGCTGAGAAAGAAATCAGGGAAACATCACCCTTTACAATAGCCACAAATGATATAAAATACCTTGGGGTAACTCTAAGTGAGCGAAGGACCTGTATGACAAGAACGTTAAGTCCCTGAAAAAAGAAACTGAAGAAGATATCAGAAAATGGAAAGATCTCCCATGCTCATGGATAGGTAGGATTAACATAGTAACAATGTCAATCTTGCCAAAAGCAATCTACAGATTCAATGCAATCCCCATCAGAATCCCAACACAATTCTTCACAGACCTGGAAAGAACAATACTCAACTTCATATGAAAAAAACAAAAACAAAAACAGGATAGCCTAAATAATCCTGTACAATAAAAAAACCTCTGGAGGAATCACAATCCCTGACTTCAAGCTCTACTATAGAACTACAGTAATAAAAACAGCTTGGTACTGGCATAAAAACCAACATGTAGACCGATGGAACTGAACTGAAGTCACTGACATTAACCCACATATGTATGCACACCTAATTTTTGACAAAGAAGTCAAAACTGTAAAATGGAAAAAAGAAAGCATCTTCAACAAATGGTGCTGGCATAACTGGATGTCAACATGTAGAAGATTGCAAATAGATCCATATCTGGCACTGTGCACAAAACTTAAGTCCAAGTAGATAAAACATCTCAACATAAATCCAGTTACTCTGAACTTGATAGAAGAGAAATTAGGAAGTAGTCTTGAATGCATTGGCATAGGAGAGCACTTCCTAATTATAACACCAGTAGCACAGACACTGAGAGCAACAATTAATAAATGGGACCTCTTGAAACTGAGAAGCTTTTGTAGGGCAAAGGACACGGTCAATAAAACAAAATGTCAATCTACAGAATGGGAAAAGTTCTTCACCAACTCCACATCTGACAGAGGGATGATCTCCGGAATATATACAGAACTCAAGAAACTAGACATCAAAATACTTAACAGTACATTTAAAAAGTGGACTATAGAGCTAAACAGAGAATTCTCAACAGAAGAAACTCAAATGGATGAAACACATATAAGGAATTATTCAACATCCTTAGTCATCAGAGAAATGCAAATCAAAATGACACTGAGATACTATCTTATACCTGCCAGAATGGCTAAGATCAAAAACACTGAAAACAGCTTAAGTTGGAGAGGATATGGAGCAAGGGGAACACTCTTACACTGTTGGTGGGAATGCAAACTTGTACAGCCACTTTGGAAATCAGTATGGTGGTTTCTCAGAAAGTTAGGAATCCATCTTCCTCAAGACCCAGCTATAGAATTGATCTTATAAAGAGAGATGATTGGATCTTGCCTCGAATTGTACGAGAAAAACCCATATCTGGAGTTCATACATTTTATACAGATGCCAACAAACAAGGAAAGGCAGGTTACAAATCTGAAAATTTAAGTAAAGTGGTTCAAAGTCCTTATAATTCAGTTCAAAAATCGGAATTGTATGCTATTCTGTTGGTATTAATGGATTTTTCAGAACCTCTCAACATAGTAACTGACTCTCAGTATGCTGAAAGAGTGGTATTACATATTGAGACTGCAGAATTTATCCCTGATGCTTCAGAATTAACTTCACTATTTATTCAATTACAAGATACCATCAGGAAAAGGAGTCATCCTTTATATATAACTCACAGTCGATCCCATAATGGTCTGCCAGGCCCTCTAGCACAAGGTAATGATGAGATTGATAAATTATTGATAGGAAATGTGCTGGAGGCCTCAGAATTTCATAAAAAACATCATGTCAATAGTAAAGGTTTAAAAAAGGATTTTTCCATAACCTGGCAACAAGCCAAAGAAATAGTAAAGAAATGTCCTACTTGTTCCTTCTACAATCAAACACCATTACGAGCAGGATGTAACCCAAAGGGTACTCAGAGGAATGAAAAATGGACAGATAGGACATGAAACAAAGGACTACTGATTCTTGCCAAAACAAGTGTGGTTATGGCTTTATCAAAAGGCATCTTCTGAGGCCAGGACAATATGGCACCATCCCTGAAGTGGCCTTTGCAATCCAGAAAAGGTACAGTGCCCTTTCCTTCGAAGGCAGCTGAACAGGCAGTGGGCCAATGGCTTCTGATGTGCAGTGGAACAACAGCTGAAACAGTTATTCTTGAAGAGTAACTAAGCTCACGCCTCTCAATAGCAGACTGTCATTTAATAGAGGGATGTGGAGAAGAATGAGATGCTGAGATGAAACCACACATACACGATCAAGAAAAATGGACAGCTGGATTAAAAAACCATCAACAATTTCCAGAATTTAAAATCCTGAATCATGACATGACACTAGTGGAATTCAGGTGTTTCTGGTACATGGACTGCTCTCACCCAAGGAGAGGTTGAACTGTTGACCTTGTGTACATCCTACTTCACAAATGAATCTGTCAGATATGCTAAGCCTATAGGCTGAAGATGATGCCCCAACACTGTGGAGAAACCTCAGGTGACTGTCCAGGCGGCTGGCTGTTTCTGTCAACTCACAATTTTTTTGGAAGCTGCTGCTTGCATGCACTTCCTGTTTTTATTTTTGTTAGGTAACATTATTTCCTTCTTGGGTCTCTGAGGGAGTTGAAGATTAGTTAGTTACAGTCGAAGTTTAATTAGTTATAGCTGAAGATTAATTAATTATAGTTGAAGATTAGTTAGGATAGAAAGGAATTAGGTACATTTTGGACTTACCAAAATAGGATAGATAATGGAATTATTTTCTCTGAATTTGTCAAATACAAATGGACTAGACATTATTTAGGTATTCATTCATCACTTGTATATATTGTATATAGCTATTGTACTTTTGTATATAGTTTTTCTTATATTAGTTACAACTTTCCTTTTTGTTTCTCTTTTTATTAAATTAGAAAGGGGGAAATATAGTGGTATTTTATTTGTGCTGAAATGTGATTTTATTTGTGTGTTAATAAATAAAGTTTCCTAGGGGTCAGAGCTATTAGCAAGTCATAGCGAGAGCTGGGCATGGTGGCGTATGCCTTTAATCCCAGTACTCGGCAGGCACAGGTAGGTAGATCTCTGTATGTTCAAGGATATAGCCAGCATTGGAGACACATGCCTTTAATCTCAATATCAACCATAGAAGACCTGGAGTGACCTACAGATAGGCAGTGACGAGACGGTCATGTGGTTGGGTTTACAACCAATGAGAAGGAAGAACAAGAACTCTTTATAAGACAAATGCACAGGAAGTAGCTCCCTTTTTTTTTTTTTTTGGTTTTTCGAGACAGGGTTTCTCTGTGTAGCTTTGCGCCTTTCCTGGAGCTCACTTGGTAGTCCAGGCTGGCCTCGAACTCACAGAGATCTGCCTGCCTCTGCCTCCCAAGCAAATCCTACCGGTGTGCGCCACCATGCCCGGCTCTCGCTATGGCTTGCTAATAGCTCTGACCCCTAGGCAACTTTATTTATTAACATACAAATAAAATCACATTTCAGCACAAATAAAATACCACTATATATCACTCTTGGACATATACCCAAGGAATCCTCAATCATACCACAAGGACACATGCTCAACTATGATCATAGCAGCATTATTTGTAGTAGCCAGAACCTGGAAACAACCTAGATGCCTTCAACTGAAGAATGGATAAATAAAATGTGGTACATATACACAATGGAGTACTACTCAGCAGAGAAAAACAATGACATCATGAGGTTTGCAGGCCAATGGATGGAACTAGAAAATATAATCCTGAGTGAGGTAACCCAGACTCAGAAAGACAAACATGGTATGTACTCACTCATAAGTGGATACTAGATGTAAAGCAAAGGATAACCAGACTGCAACTCACAGCTCCAGGGAGGCTATCTTGTAAAGAGGACCCTAGGAAAGACATCAGGATCTCCCAGTGGTGGAGAAATAGATGAGATCCACATGAGCAAACTGGGGATGGGGAGTGTAATGGAGGGCAAGGGTTTTGGGAAAGAGAGCTTAGGGGAGTGGTAGTTCCTAGCTGGATCAGGAACAGAATGGGAGCACAAGGAAAGAGATACGTCAATAAATCGAGACACCATGAGAATAGGAAGAATCAGAGTGCTAGAGAGGTCCCCAGGAATCCACAAAGATGACTCCACCATAGACTACTGGCAATGGTCAAGAGGGTTCCTGAGCTGACTTACTCTGGTGATTGGATGACCAACCACCCTTATTGTCATGATAGAACCCTCATTCAGTGCCTGATGGTAGCACATGCAGAGATCCATGGCCAAGCCCCTGGCAGA
>CABHPQ010145531.1:0-17804 GCA_902168405.1 Peromyscus aztecus
ATATATATATATATACCTGACATGACTGTAAGTTTATTGTTATAGATGAATAACTACTAACCTGTCTTTATTTATTATCCTAAATAGCTTTCAAGGACTAAAACTTTATATTACAATTTTAAATGAGCTGCATAGGTACAACACCTTAAACAAGAGTAGAAACATACATACAGTATAACAAAAATAACCTTAAATTTGTATCAATATACAAAAATCCATACCAATGTAAAATATTTGAGACTAGTAGTTGCTCAAAAGTAGACTCAACAGTCCATCCTTTTATCTCATCATTTTTGTACTTTATTCCCCCTTTTCCCCTTCAGAAAGAGATCCCTGAATCTAATCTCCTTTGTTCAGCTTTTTTCCTGGCCATGACCAATAACAACTTGTAACCAACATTCCTAAAACATGAAAAACATTTATAACCTATCAAATGACCAAAAACCACCTATCCCACCTCTTGTGAATGTGCGTGTCATGTTCTCTAGATTGCTTCTTATTGTCTTGGGGTGACAGCATCCTTGGAGGACCCTGAAAAAATTGAGATAATGGTCAAGTCCTGGGAGAGCTAGCTATATCATATGTTGTCCCGTCTCTATGTAATGGGAAAGTGTAGGGCTTATCTGAAGTCCTGGCTGTAGTAGTGCGTGAGGCTGGACCATCTCAGCCAGCAGCTTTGAAGTTGTTCTGGATGCAGAATTATGAGGAAACTGTAACAGAGGCATTCTAAGAGGTTGGATCACTTGGGCTACATATTTTTATTGGTGTCTGTTCCCTTTTTTCTGAAAACACACAGACTTTTAAAGGTAACATACATATCTACATTAACACAAGTATGGATTGTGTGCTGTGCACAAGTCAGTTAAAGATGATTTTTTGTTTTATGTTTGAGCAGGTAAAAGACATCTTCACATAGAGCCTGTTTTCATTATGTGTGGGCTGCTTATCTGCAAAGCTCCTCCTTAGTCTCCCAGTGAAACATTTTACAGGATGGCTATAAGTTCAGAATAGAGTAGCAACAGTGCAAATCACTTTAAAAGAATAAACAAATTAACTATTCCTTTGGTTTCACATTTACAAATTCTATCACCAAGACTTCCTCATATTGTCTTCCCAAGAGTCCACGTCACATCTCTCAGTCTCTGCTCTCTCTCCTCCTTTTCCTCCCCCACTTCTCTCTGGAGTGGCCATCTCACATCTTGGTGCACTGAGAATTGCCTGGAGAGGTTGTTCAAACAGGGATCACTGGCCAACATCGCATAGTTTCTAGTTTAGAAAAACTGAAACAGAGCATTAAAGTTTTTCATTTTCTCTTCTGGTTTTTTTTTTCTTGTGGTTTTGAAATAGGGTCTCAAGTAATTCACGCTGGCCTCAAGCTTAACGCTGGAACTCTGAGCT
This sequence comes from Peromyscus aztecus, assembly GCA_902168405.1. Classification (NCBI taxonomy): domain Eukaryota; kingdom Metazoa; phylum Chordata; class Mammalia; order Rodentia; family Cricetidae; genus Peromyscus; species Peromyscus aztecus. Next base: position 1,399 of record CABHPQ010145531.1, read on the forward strand.
CATCTTCCTCCTATGTCAGGTGCTTAGGATTACAGATGCACTCTACTCTGCCCAGCTAAGATCTGCTTTCCTGGTAAGTGCCCAAGTGACTCAGAAGCTAGTCTTGAGGACACATTTTAAAGAATATTGCTTTGGAGCTAGGAATAGACTCAGTGGGACAGGTTTTTTTTTTTTTTTTTTTTGCTAGAATTCACTAGGCCCTAGATTTGAACCTCATCCCTGAACACAAAAGTCAGACTTTCCTTCTGGGTCCCTGCTGCTTGCTGTTGAAATGGGCAAGTTCGTGAAACCTGGGAAAGTGGTCTGGTCCTGGCTGAACACTGCTCAGGACACAAAGCTGCCATCATGAAGAACATTGATGATGGCACCTCAGACCGCCCTTACAGCCAGTGGCTGGAATTGACCGCTGTCCTCAAAAAGTGACAGCTGCCACAGGCAAGAAGAAAATTGCCAAGAAAACAAAGATCAAGTCCTTTGTGAAAGTGTCTGACTATGAGCACCTTGTGCCCACAAAGAACTCTGTGGACAGCCTCTGGAACAAAACTGTTGTCAAAAAGGATGTCTTCAGAGATCCAGCTCTGCAACACAAGGCCAGGAGGAAGGCCAAGGCTAAGCTTGAGGAGTTATGCAAGGCAGGGGAAAACAAGTGTTTTTTCCAGAAGCTTTGGTTTTAGGTATATTTTTGTTTCCATTAGTAATGATGATGATGATGATGATAATAATAATAATAATAATAATAATAATAATAATGACACTCTCTCCACACATAACAAGAATGAACTGAGCATAGTAGAACATTTTTAGGATCCTGGCACTCAAGAGGCTGAGATAGGAGGATTGTGAGTTCTAGGCCAGCCTTGGCTACAATACCCACATACTTTAGAACAACAAAATCTTTTCCAAGCCTTGAAGAGAGCAGCTCCCCTTCTCTTTAATTTTGGTATCAGCACTAGGGGTGGCAGTACTCAGCAGCTTTTGCAGTCTGCCTCCTACTGTGATATCAGTGTCCCCACCAAACGTCTTGCTGGAATTTAACTTCCATTGCAGCAACATTAAGAAGGTGTGACCTTTAAGAGGTAGTAAGATCTGTTCTCATGAACTGATTATATAGGAGTGGATCAGTTTTGTGGGGTTTGGTAGCTGGTAAAAAGGATAGGTTTGGCACACTTCTCAGTATATTGCCCAGATACTGGGGCTGTGCTCTGGAATTTCCCAAGTCCCATACCTCAGAATAAAGTAGACATAATGTGTCAATGTTTTGGGGGAAAATATGGAAAGAAAAGAACACTGCCAAGCTAGGAGAAAGAAACTGTAAGGGATATGATGTGTGGTGAGCGTCACAAGAAAACAGAAACCAAGCTGAATTCTCAAGACCATAGCAGGAGAGTCAGAGACACAAGCAGGCTAGGAAAATGGTCCTGAGCCAATAGTAACTCATGTATGATGGATTAGCTGGAATCATGAAGAGAAGAACAAAAGTTAAAGAAACACGTTCAATGTCTGCAAATTAACTAGAGAAAAATGGGGAAAACACATTGGACATAACCACAACATAGCTCTTTTTTTGTATGACAAAATAAGTAGTAAATGTGGTCTGCTTCCCAATTCAGAAAAATATATAGTCCTTGGAAAATATGTCTAAGTATAATGAAAATAACACAAAATCCTAATCTTTCCATTTAAAGATAACTATTACAAATTGCTATATTTTCTCCTATTTTTAAAATAAATGATTTTAGTATTTTTCACCAATACATTGCAGTCATTAATAACATTGCAGGTAGTTAAACCTTCATTAGAGACAGACCTTTAAGTGGATATATTACAAATATACTATTGAATAGGTCATCAATAATTGACTTAACTATCAGTCTTAGAATTATCAGTATTAGATACTAGATCACTGTTAATTTTTCACACATTAAGAATAAAATGATAGTGACTACCTTAGTTCATAAATCTTCATGCTGCTGAATATTTCCTTAAGCATGTATTTCTAGATTTACTTTGGTAGACACATAGTTTCTATTGATTATCAGCTTGACAGGATCTAAAATCATCTAGGAGACAAATCTGTGGGCGTGTCTGGGGGGGATTTTCCAGACTACATTAATTGGAGGTGACAGTTGGTTCACTCCTTTTACAGTGGACTCCAAGGATCTAAGTTGGGTTTTCAGGTGCAAGGGTTGAAGCTAAATGTCTATATGTGGAAAGATGGACCATATACCTTAAAAACATTTACTCATTCATTTATTTTAAATTTCATTTGATAGATGTTTAGTTTGCATGTATGTCTGTGCACCATGTGTGTGCCTGGTGCCCATGGAGGCCAGGAGAGGGTGTTATATCCCTGGATCTGGAGTTACAGATGGTTGTGAGCTGCCACATGGATAATGAGAATCACACCCAGGTCCTCCGCAAGAGCAGTAACTACTCTTAACCACTTAGCCATCTTTACAGCCCCACACTGTTTCATGTAATTTCCTTCTTATTATCTAATCTAACTTGTGGGTAATCTCTGATGGGCAATGTACTTGTTTAAAAATATTCTAGATTTATAAAGTAAAAGGGTGAAGATCAGAAATGAGGTATGATTCTAGCAAATGCATTAATATTTAGTCATGTGAGGAACACAAGCTGTACAGATGACAGATAAACTTCTGACAACAAAATGTAACTCCAGGAGTAAAAAGGTGGTGTGAAATGGGTTTATAGCAGTGGTTCTCCACCTTCTTAATGCTGAGACACTTTAACACAGTGGTGCTCAACCTCCCTTACACAGAGACCCTTTAACACAGTGGTCCTCAGCCTTCCTAATGCTGCAACTCTTTAATACAGTTCCTCATGTTGTGGTGACCCCCCCACACCATAAAATTATTTTCATTGGACATAAAAGCAGAAATGGGTGTGGGTGCCGGGCGTTGGTGGCACACGCCTTTAATCCCAGCACTCGGGAGGCAGAGGTAGGCAGATCTCTGTGAGTTCGAGGCCAGCCTGGGCTACCAAGTGAGTTCCAGAAAAGGCGCAAAGCTACACAGAGAAACCCTGTCTCAAAAAACCAAAAAAAAAAAAAAAAAAGAAGAAAGAAAGAAATGGGTGTGGGTGTCAGGAGTTGGGAGGCTGAGGTTGTGAGGATCACTTGAACTCATGAGTTTGGGGCTAGCCTGGGCAACATAGTAGGACATCTCCCGCTAGTTGAAGAGAGAACAACTGAGGAAGGGAAGACAGTGGGTACAACCAGAACTTCAGAAACAGTGTTAGCTACAAGAGCAAGTTTTTAAAACTACATTATTAAAAACCATGGGAATTTTTTAAAATCACATACTGAAATTAACCAGACCCAAAGTCTGTACATCTCAATGAGTTTCTGTAGTTAGAAGAGTGTCAATTCAGGTTGGGTTTTATATTTTTCTCTGTCAAATATATTTTATATACTTCTCCATCAACAATAATGAAAATCCATGACAGAGTTAGAATTAGAAAAACGGTTAGTATTATACCTCCTGTCTATCATCTGCATTCAGTCCTTCCTCACTCCCTACTGTTTATCCTTTCTTGTTCTTTTTTCTACAAGTCATACTGTACCCACTTATATGCTTGTTTTTTTATACACATATATTATTGGCAAAGCACTGCATTAGAGGGACAATGTGTGGGGCTTTTTTCTTTTAGGGATTGTGTGATCACACTTAATATTAAAATCACAGTCCATCCATTTTTCTGCAAATTTTGTGATTGCATTTTCTTTAGAGCTGAATAGTACTCCAATATATATGAAGTTGTCATTATCCACTCATCTACTGGTGGACATCTATGTTAATTCTAGTTCTTTGCTATAGTGAATACATCAGCAATAAACATGGAGTGCAAATATCTCTATGGTAGTGTATGGGTATGTGCCAGGAGTGAAGTAGTTGGGTCATATTATATTTCTATTTTTAAATTTTGAAAAATTACCAAACATATTTATACAATTTCTGTATCTGTGAATAAGGGTCCCTGTCTTATGTTTTGAAATTAGGTTTTGAGAACTGGTAATAAGCATAAAGTTCCACAAACAGCAAGAACTTGATTATGGATTGAAAATATGTTACTGAGAGTGCCAAGCAAATATCATGACAGGCCCCTAATAACTCAGTTAAGAACTAGGCCTTGTTATACCCAGATGGAAGGGACCCCCAAAAATCCACCACAGAAACCAAATCCCATTTGTAAAAGCAAAGAGCCTTTATTTTCAAGCTCAGAGCTTGGACTCTCTGTCTGACCCAGCAGTGAGAGCAGAGAGCCCATAGCCCAGGAAGGGTGGGGTTTATCATAGCAGAGGTTGGGGTGAGGGGATTTCCAGGGTTCAGGACCCTGATTGGCTGACATTTGTCTAGGGGTGCAGGGAATGTTTGGAATGTCAGTTATTTCCTCTTAGATGCAGGTCCCACTGGGTGGGGTCAGCTTACGGATTTTCCTGTGTCCAGGTGTTACACGCCAGAAGTTGTGCCTGGGTCTCTAAGCCTGTCTCAGCAGCTGTGTGGTCAAGTTGTTTTGCATACACCCCCCAGTCTCAGTTCACAAACAAAGGGCAATCAATCACCAACACCCTTGACAGTGGACAAGGAGAACTGTACGTACACCTGGGCCAACTCCCTTCCCCCCACACACATACATGCACGTGCACACACACAGGTAATAACCAAATAACAGCAATGCTTAGGACTTGTCCAGATTTGCCCAAGAATGGAAAAACTATAGCCTTAAACCCACCCCTGCTAGCCCTAACCAATTAGAAATGTACTAACATACCTGCCACTCACTTAAGTCAATTGTAGATAAAATGATCAAATGATCTAACTGCCCTAGGAACTCCCCTTTGCTGTGCTTAAAAGGAGCTTACACGTTTTTCTCAAGGTCATCACCATTTTGTATAGGTGAGGAACCCCACATGCATGTGGTATAATAAATGATAGAATTCCTGGCCACTCACCCAGCTACATGACCACACATGCACTGTCCAATAGCCAAGCAAGAGGCTTAGTCATTCCAAGGTCTTATGTCCTACATAATCTGTGTGCTTCGTGGTCACTTAATTTGTGTGGAGCATGATCATGTAATCTATGCGCATGTGTGGTGTAGCTATGTAAGCCCATATGTGCATGTGTGGGGTAATCCATAAAAAGCAAGTCACAGACCCCTCCCCCCTCTCTTTCCTTGCATGACCATTTCCATAGGCCTAAGCACTACACTCTGTTCTCCTTTCCCTAATAAACTCTTATAGTGGGTTTTTTTTTGTACCTTATGGCTTTTCTCACACAGTAAACAGTGCCGTGCCACTTAATGAATAACACAGTGCCACATAATAACTAACAATAAATGCTCTCTTGCTGATTGCATCGTGACTGGTGGTTTTTTTGGCGACTTCTCGTGGACCTCAACATATGGTGCATTAGCCGAAAGTCCCCCCAAGACTCCTGACACATGGGTGGTTTGAAAATCCATCTGGCAGGTAAGTGTGAGCCTCTTTGAGTGTCTTGCTGTTCTTTGCATTCTTGTGTTCTTTGTTCTGTTCTCTGAAAAGCTCGAGATAAATTGAACCTGAAGCTGGCCCAGGTATGCCAAGTGGACACACTTCTGACACCTGGGCCACATGGATCAAGAGACTTCTTTGATCCACCTGTATCGTATTTGGGGACTCTGGTTGAACAGGGAAAGAATAGCAGGTCACTCCTGTGAAAACAGGACTTGCAAACAGCCATGAGAAAGGCCATTGTCCTGATTCTGGTTTCTGTTTAAGGCACCATACCGGTACTTGTTTGTCCATGTCATTGTTGTCTGTCTTTGTCTATTAACTTCCTTGCTTATCCTAGAGAGATGGGGCAAGCAACATCCACCCCACCCCCTTAGTATCCTGTTAGACAACTTCAAGGACTTCTGGACCCAAGCTGATGACTTAGGGTTTGTGGTCCAGAAAAATAAACTCTCCATTTGTTGCAGGAACAAGTGGCCCATGCTTGATGTGGGCTGGCTGGAGGAAGAGACTTTCGACCTCCCAATCATCTATCAAGTCAAGAACATAGTATATGGGTCACCAGGGCACCCCAATCAGGTCCCCTACATAACCACCTGGCAGTTCCTTATAGAGAAGCCCCCTAAATGGTTGAAGCCCTTTCTTTCTCCACTGAAGGCAATTATGGTATTAGCCACTGAAAAGAAGGAGGAGCCAAAGGGAGGAGTCAAGCCTTCTGCACCATTGTACTCTGTCCTCCCTTCTCCAAGTGGTCTGGAGGAGGAATCTTTCTCAGCCCCACCTCCCTACCCCAGTAGCTCAGGAAGGAGGGTCTGGGAAGGGGTGGAGGTACAAGAGGAAGGGGAGAGGCTGAGGCACAAGGGGAGGAGCCTGCAGGGGTGGTGATAGGGAAGGAGGAGAGATTCAGAAGCCCTCCACACACATGTACTAGGGCTTGGAGGGAGGAGCCACCAACTGAGGCTGATTCCATTGCCTTTCCACTATGAGCTGTGAGACCACTTGATGCTAATGGCAGGCAGCAGCTGGTCCATTGGCCTTTTGCCACCAGCGATCTATATAATTGAAAAATGCAGAACTCTAAACTTTCTGAGAAGCCTGCAAATCTCATTGACCTATTAGATTCTGTGCTTTTCACTCACCAGCTTGTGGCAGGGACCTGTGCTGTTGTTCCCTTTGGGGGAGGGGCCAAGTAGGTGCCAAGTCAATGACACAGACTCTGGGAGAATGTCAAAACAAGCTCAGTTTATTCAGGAAGAGGCAAGCCTTATATACCCTCCACCACACCCTAGGGGGAGGTCTGATGAATATGCCTCTGTTGGTGTGACATGGCTGCCTCTCATTGGCCCAGGTCATCTCCAGATCATGTCTCAGCTGCTGTTGCTAAGGCCCTTAGGCAGACCCAGGTTGACTCTCAGAAAGTATCTTTTTTACTTGTTTGGGCAGCTGGCCCTCAAGCCTGTTAACGATGAGTCATCCCATACCAGCTGACCTGGGAAGACCATTACCAGTTACCCCAGGTCCTCTTCAACACTGAGGAGACGGAATGAATTCTGGCAGAGGCCCATAAATTGCTTTTGGGCCCAAACAGAAGGCCAACTATGAATGTGGACTTCATAAACACTGGTTTTCCTCTGACGTGCCCTGACTGGGACTTCAACACGGAGGAAAGTAGGGAAAGATGGAAAGTGTACTGCCAGGCTCTAATGGGAGGTCTCCATGCTGCTGTGAGGCAGCCCCAAAATTTGTCCAAAGTAAGTCAGGTGTGTCAGGGGCCCAAGGTAACACCAGGAGCTTCTTGGAGAGAATGATAGAAACCTGTGAGACCTCCTATATGCCCTTGGATCCAGAAGCACCAGCGCAGAGATCAGCAGTGAGCCTGGCTTTTGTCACCAAGTCAGCTCTGGAGTCTGCCATAAGTTATAAAGGCTAGAGGGGTTTGATGGTAAGAGGTTGGCTGAACTCATTGTGGTTGCATAAAAAGTGTACAACAACAGGGAGACCTCGGAAGAAAGACAGACCAGAGGGCTAACAAAGGCTTTAGATAAGCAGACACAAGGACTCAGAACGGTCCTCTTGGCTGCATCAGGTGATCCTGAAGCTAAGAGACAGGCAAGGAAATTGGACTTTGGAAACTCAAAACAGGGAGGGAAAGGCCTAAAGGCCAGGCCAGGCAATAGGCCCAGCTTACAAAGAGACCAGTGTCCTTACTGAAAGAAATTGGGTCACTGGAAAAATGAATGCCCTGAATGACAGGGCTGAAAAGTAGAGCCACTAGAGGTACTAGAACTGGAAGAAATGAGTGATTGAAGGGGACGGGGCTTGGAGCCCTTCCCTGAGCCTTGAATAACTCTAAAGGTGGAGGGGAAACCATAAATTTTCTGATAGACACTGAAGCACAGCACTCCATCCTGAAACAACCCTTGGGCCAAATGTCCCAAAAGCAATCCTGGGTACAAGGGACCACAGGAATGAACCAGTATTGATGGACTACCCAAAGATTGGTAGAGACAGGAAAGGGCTGAGTAACCCACTTTTTCATGATCATCTCTGAATGCCCACACCTACTATTGAGAAGAGATTTATTAACCAAGATGGGGGCCCACATCCATTCCGACTGGATTGGAATATCAGTGACTGATCAAAAGAGCACTACACATGCTCACCATGTCACTCGTAGATGAATATAAGTTGTTCACAAGTCCCCCACATAAAATAAATGGGGACCTACTACAAAAATGCCTCAACAAACTTCCCCAGGCATTGGCAGAAACTGGGGGATCTGGGCTGGCAATGCACTGGGCCCCCATATTAGTAGAGCTGAAAGCTGACACAATGCCAACACACATCCGACAGTACCCAATGCCTGAAGAGGCCAAATTGGGAGTCACCCCTCACATCAAAGCTTCAGAGACCTGGGCATCCTGATCGCTTACCAATCAGCCTGAAACACATCTCTGTTGCCTGTTAAAAAGCCTAACTCTAAAGACTACTGACCAGTGCAGGACCTCAGAGAGGTTCACAAATGAATGGAAGACATTCACTCCACAGTGCCTAATCCTTATACACTTCTTAGTACCTTGCCCCTGGAAAGGACTGTGTATACTGTGTTAGATCTCAAGGATGCCCTCTTCAGCCTGACACTGGCCCCAGCCAGCCAGCCCTTGTTCACCTTGGAATGGACAGACCCAGAAGATGAATTCAATGGACAGCATACTAGGACATGACTACCCCAGGGGTTCAAAAACTCTGCCACCATCTTTGATGAAGCCCTCCAAGAGGACTTGGGTGAGTACTGACAGACCCACCCCAAAACCAGCCTATTACAGTAGACAATCTCCTAATAGCAGCTGACACCTTGGAAACATGCAAAACTGCCACTAAGGAACTGCTCAGAACTTTGGGAGACATAGGATATCATGTGTCAACAAAGAAAGCTAACTCTGCCAGACTGAGGTAACATCTGGGATACATTCTCAAGGTGGGGGCAAGAGATGGCTATCAACAGCAAGGAAAGAAACTGTCCTAAGGATCCCCAGACCCAGCAAGCCATTGAGAGGTGAGAGAATTCCTGGGGTATGCTAAGGTCTGTAGACTTTAAATTCCAGGTTTTGCTGAGCTGGCACAGCCCCTATATGAGGCCACAAGGGGAGGGAAGACTCCCCTTGACTGAACTCCACAGACGGAAAAAGGCTTTGATGAAATCATGGCATCTGTACTAAATGTACCAGTTCTAGAATTACCAGATGTCACTAAACCCTTCCACCTACATGTGGATGAGAGAAAGGGAGTTACCAAGGGGGTACTGACATAAGCCCTTGGCCCATGGAAGAGGCCAGTGGCCTACTTATCAAAAAGACTGAACCCAGTGGCCACTGGATGGCACCCTTGCCTTTGTATAATAGCAGCAACAGCCCTGCTAGTTAAAGACTCCAACAAACTGACTTTGGGACAAACGCTAAAAGTGACAAGCCCCCATGCTATTGATGGGGTTCTTAAACATCCTCCCAATAGATGGTTAACTAATGCTCAGATGACCTATTATCAAGCTCTGCTCTTAAACCCACCTAGAATCCAGTTCACCAGGAGTAGTACCTTGAATTCTGCCACCCTGCTCCCAGATCCAGACCTGGACAGACCTCTCCATGACTGTGTGGACATCCTGAGTCATCTTCACAGGATCAGGCCAGACCTCAAGGACATCCCTCTGATGAAGGCAGAGGTACCATGGTATACTGATGGCAGTAGTTTCATCAAAGATGGTACCAGGTAGGCAGGAGTGGCAGTCACCACTGAGGATGAGGTCATAAAGACAGAGGCCCTGCCTCCTGGATCGTCAGCTCAGAGGGCTGAATTGATAGCTCTAGCTAAGGCACTGCATCTGGAAAGGTACAATAGACTTAATGTTTATATTAATAGTCAGTACATATTTGCCACAGTACATGTCCATGGTGTCATCTACAAGGAAAGAGGGTTATTAACTGCAGTAGGAAAGACCATTAAAACCAAACAGGAAATTTTAGATCTCTTTCAGACCATATGGCTGATCAGAGAAATAGCTGTTATGCACTTTCCAGGACACTAGAAAGGAGAGGATCCCATCTCAAGGAGAAACACCCTTAATGCTACAGGCAGATGCTACAGCAAAAGAGCAAAATTGCTCTCCAGAAGGCACCCATCCTGCTGGTCTCACCACTGAAGCTGGTAGCACCCACACAGCCAGAATTTCCAGCTTACACTGACCAAGAGTATCCACACATGTACGAACACCTACAAAGAGAGAGGATGGTACAAGACCCTAGATGAACCAATTATTCTCCCACCAGATTTTGCCACTCAACTAGTCCAGCAGATACATCAGAACATTCATTTGGGAGAGAAGAAGACACAGGACCTTCTAAGGAGAGCACACCTTAAGGTTTGTGATCTTAAATCTAAGACAGCGGAGGCCATAAGCCAATACCCCACATGCTGGCTTGTGAACACAATGAACAGAGTCACAAAAACAGGGCACCAGGAAAGAGGAACCTGACCAGGAGCCAACTGGGAAATTGACTTCACTGAGGCCTATACAGCTATAAATGCTTATTAATCTTCACAGATACCTTTTCAGGATGGACTGAAGCCTTTCCAACCAAACATGAGACAGCTGCAATTGTAGTCAAGAAGCTACTAGACAAAATTATTCCTAGGTATGACTGAAAGGTAAATGGTGCTAGTTGGTGGCTCTGGTTACCAGCATAAAAGTCATGGTCCACGGCAGAACCCACTGTTAGTTTTTAGAGCTTTATTAGGAGAGAAAGGGGGGGTAAAAGGAAAGAGAGGAGAGCCAGGCCTGGTGGGGAAGGGAAGTGGGGAGCAGAGTAGAGAGCAGAAAGAGAGGGTGGGGATCCGCATCCGGCTTTTTTAAGGTGCAGATTGTGTGACCACGTAGTCACCAGCACCTGCTAATGACATAAGATGCAAGACCCTGAGCTACGCATGTACAGGATCCTTACATTCCAAACTTTTTGCTTATTATAAAACAGAGAGTGACTAGGAATAGGGGCATCATTTCTTCTGGAAAAACTGCTTCCAGCTGACGTGGTGGGCATTGGTTGGCTCTTAGGGGGGTAGGGAAAGGGGCTTCTGAGGTAGACAGGCGTCCTGGGATGGTGGGCTGTCCTGCTGCCTGGGAGCCGTCCATCCCTCTTGACTTGGCACCCTGGCCACTTTTGTATCTGACAGGATGCTGATGAGACAGGAAAAGCCTGAAGTATGTCCGACCTGTCCAGATGGATTTAAGCTGGTTTCTGGAGCTTAGGAAAAAATTTGAACATGTTAAGAAGCAGCCATGAGAAAATTAGTGACCATTGTAGTGTTTAGTAATCAGCTTGTATTGGTTAGTGTTAATGAGAGACATAGAGAGATTGGAACATGTTAAGCTTTATCAGAGACAGATTATTTAAGGCACCTGTTTCCTTTACTAGTTTAGCATCCAGGAGACAGGTGATCAATTGTTGAGAGCATTTAACAGTAATAAATGGTTATATTAAAGTCTGTTTTTGTAGAACCCAGACACTTTTGGGTCTGGGGGTGTAAATCCTTTTTAGCAGTTACAGTTTCTTACTTGATGATCCCTGGACTCCAGTTCTGTGGTGGTCCAAAGCAGCCATTAGCTGAGCAGTTAATTAGAAGAGGGAACTGGGAAAAGAAAAGCTTGTGGTGCATGAGAAATTATTCTTTTGGAATTAGGGACAAGGCAGCGAGCAGGGCCCTGTCTGTGCATGAGGAGGAGAAGCACTGCTGACAGGTCTGGAGTGAGGCACATGGAGGGAGCAGTGAAAGGAAAGCTCCTATCTTAGCTGGAAAATCTCTTCCCATTTAAGTAACTCTGAAAGTGCAATTAAGTCTGGAGAGGTGGGTAAGGCTGTCCTCTCTACCCTGACAACAGGGAAACGAGGAAAGGTGAGACCCCAAAACTCCCAGGACTGGGTTAGTGGCTCCGGTTTCCAAAAGGAAAGAAACGGATCCCTTCCCTGCTGTCTTCTGGGTTCCCTGCAAGCGAGCCTGTGGCCAAGCCTAGGTTTGCTGGAGGTCTTTGTCTGTCCCCCTGCTTCTTGGTGCCTGGGGGCAGCCAGCTGACCAGTTGTCTTTCTAGGTGGCACTTTGAACAAGGTTCCGTTGATGGCCTGGCCTGGGAGGGCACGCACTAGCCTGTGTGGCCTTTTGTTCCCCCGCACTTAAAGCAGGGACCCAACAGCTTTCGGGAACCAGCATGTGCCAGCCCTTGGCAATTCTGTTCTCAGACTTTTTCATCTCTCCTCGGTACACCTTAAATGCCACAGCTGAAACTTCTGCCTATGGGGTCAGGAGCCTTGCTCTCCAGATGCTTAAGTTTTAGTCCTATGTCAGGGAGATCTGGGGAGCAACAGACAGATTTTACTCTTTGTCTTGAATTTTTTTTTTTTTTTTTGATGTTTGCTGGCTTGAGGACAGCTTTAGGAAGACCTGCCAGGAGGCAGGATGTGAACTGATCTCTGGCTAAAGAGCCATCCTGGTTACTGTGATCCCCAAGTGGGTCCTGATCGTAAGCTTATTTGCATGTATCTTAGCCTGCTTTCAGACCCACTCCTCTGTGTTTCTCATGGCAGTTTGAGAATGAGTGAGAGGAGTTAAGGTGAGTTAAAGCCTGCCCAATGCTGGAGAGCGGAAAGTGGATGTCAGATAGACAGAAGTGTTTACACATGGCAGGGAAAGAATCAGAAATGGAGAAGGGGGTGGGGCGAGGTTCAAAGCTTCAGTAGAAAGCTTGGAGATAAGGTAACTTTTTATTTGCCCATTTGCTGGCAGAAGTTAGATAATTCCTGTGAAGCCATTATGCAGCCAAATTTACTGGTATCCGCCCTTGTGTCCCATGGCTGCAGCGCCAGGAGATAAAAATAAAAAAACTAAAATAACAAACGAGATCCCAGGTTCCTATCTCAAGCATCCTTGAGAATAGGCAGTCTGTGAATTGGCATTAATAGCACAGGTTACCTAATTGTCGTCATGATAAGGGTAAGGGCTGGGGCGCATGCACTGGAGATCCCCCGGGGGGCTGGACAGCATCCCATACTTCATCAAGATAGAAAGGGTCGTGGTACATAGGCAAGGACCCCCCAGGGGTCTGGCGCGAGTAATATAGCTCAGGCTGCAGCTGCGGGAAATGGCAGGGGACTCACGTGTGGTGGTGGGGGAAACTCGGTGGTGGTGGTGGCAGCAGAGATGGTCATTGCGAGCACTGTCCCGATGCAGTACTGTGGTGGCGGCAGTGGCAGTGGGGTGGGCAAATGCGTGGCAGGCAGTCGCAGGTCCTCAGTTAGGTTTCCAAAAACCTAACTGACGCTGAGTACTCGGAATTCCCTATCCGAGTCCACGGCACCAATGAAAGATAGATAAACAGTACTGGTGGTGGCGCTGGTTACCAGCAGAAAAGTCACACACGGGCCACGGCCATGACTACCAGGGTTACAAAGAGCTTTACTAGAAAGGAGAGGAGAGGAGGGAGGAGAGCCAGGCCTGGAGAGAAAGTAAGATGGCGGGAGCAGAGCAGAGAGCAAGGAGCACAGAGGGTGGGGGTCCACATCTGGCTTTTTTAAGGCACAGATTTCTTGACCATGTAGTGCCAGTTCCTGATGATGATGTAAGACGCAAGACCCTGAGCTGCACATGTACCGGATCCTAACAATGGCCATCCAGTGCTCTTAGGCTCCGATAGTGGGTCTGCATTCTTCTCTCAGGTAACACAGAAGCTAGTCAAGGTAATGAGGACTAATTGGACAAATTGGAAACTTCATTGTGTAGAGTTCTGCCCAGATAGAAAGGATGAACTGGACCCTTAAGGAGACCTTAACTAAATTAACCCTTGAGACTGGCAGTGACTGGGCTTTTCTCCTTCCCTTTGCTCTTTATCAGGTTCTCAAATCCCCCTATGTCAGGCCTCCACCAGTACCGTCTAATCTTAAGGCAGAACTGTTGGAGAAATTTGATGACCAAAAGTTTCTCTCCTCTGTACAAGTTCTCTCTCAGGTGCAGCGACAACTCTGGCCCCAGTTCCGTGCAGTCGACAAGAAGGAGCCACTGCCAGTGTCCCATGGGTTCTGGCCAGGGGATCCAGTAGTCATCAAATGACATCAGAAAGAGACCTTAGAATTTGGCTGGAAGGGACCCCACACTGTCATCCTGATTACTCCTGTGAGACCAAAATGAGCCATCTTAGAAATAAGACCAAAATGCTTTCACTCAAATACTAAGGCCTAAGATTTCTCCTTCTAGGAATAAGCCAATAGTTACTGAAACAAGTCAGTCCAGATTCCAGAAACCAGGAAGTGTAAAAGTACAGAGTCACAAGGTAGTCACGAGGTAATGCCTGCTGGACTATAGAATGTTCCAACCCTGGTTTCCAGGGTAACTGACCATAAAAATGTCCCCACGTGAGGGCAGCCAATGAGAAATGGTGGTGGGCAACCACCCCCTTAGAAGTAAGATTAAGCCATGATTTCTAGAATGCCCCTAGAAGCAAGCCAATCAGAATTGTACCCGTACTAGCATGTAACCTTGTGATTTTTCCCTTTAAAAACTGAGCTTGCAGATAGGTGGGCACTTCCTCCAACCTCCACTGCGTTGGGTGTATTGGACGAAGTCCCTGCCTAGGCTTGTATATCCAGAATTAAACCTTGCTTTTGCATTCCGGCATGCTCGTCTTTGGTGGTCTCTCTGGGGGTCACGATCTGGGCACAACAACTCCCACTCTGTTAAAGTGGACGGGGTCCCCACCTGGATTCACCATTTCCACATGAATCCTGTGGACCCGCACACTGACCCTGAGAACTATGCTCCAGAAGAAGCCAACCCTGGACTTTGCAGGGGCATTGCCTGCAGTGGGCAGCAAGAATATATTACAGAGAGTCAGCTGTATAGTAAAGCTATACCTGGAAAAACCAAGGAATTTTTCTAGGGGGAGGCATTTATCAAGGAATATTGGGTATTATTTAGCTTTTAATATATACCAGCTATCTTCTGCTATGAAATTCTTATGTGCCCATATACTACTAGGCATTGGCAAACAGTTTAGCTTCTCAGACCGGCTCCTGATCTACTAGGTAACACCCCTGCAGGGCCCAGGAGACAGGAGTACTATAGATGCATAGCTTTGTTTCTTGTGCAAATGAAGCTCAGACCATGCCCTTCCTTCAGGCATAGTAGCATTGCAGAGCGATTGACTCAGGACAATAGGGCTTTTTGCATAACCAGGTGCAGTAAGGACTGGAACAGGATTCCAGAGGAGCAGAGTCAGGAGAGAAACGACAAGGCAGTTTCAAGGCAGTTTTGGTAGATGGCAAATATCACTGTGTGGCCAGGGAGAAGAGAAGAAGGCAGAATTTCTCAGAGCAGGGGTAAGGAGCAAGGAAGGAAAGGTGGAGGAGGAAGGAACAGAGGACGAAGATGAGGTCAAAAGCATAAGAGCTTAGTTAGGACTATGAGAAGACAGGAAAAGTAGGTACAGAGAGGAGCTATATGTGAGGATGTGAAGCTATATAGATAGAATTTTGTCTTAGAGAAACAAACAGATGAAAGAGCATGGTATACACAGATTCTTTTCCCTCAGATAACCCACCACTGGATGTAGTGTCTTCCCCAGCACCCTGGGAGGGACTTTCTCAGAGCAGGCCCTTGGGAAAATTCCGATAATTGCCCACCCACAGGACCCTCTCAAATTGAGAATTTAGAAAGTCGTTGACCCACCTAAGCAGCTAAACAAAGATTATGACTGTGTTTGTCCTCCTTCCCAGCCTGTACCAGCTCGGATCCCCCTATTACTTTTAACAGCTGGGCAGAATGTTCATATGCCCCATTGGCCCTACAACCTCACTTGGTTTGTTACTGATCTAGAAACTGGGGAAATCCTGAGTGAAACCACCCACCAGGCCCCAGTGGGAACTGGCTCCCTGACCTGCATTTAGACCTAAACACCCTGACACTTGGTTCCTTCACACTGAGAGAATTCACGCTGAGAGGCCTATACCACCAGAGAGACTCCTGTCTTCTCCAAGAGCAATATTTTTTAATCTTTTTTTCATTTAATTTTTTTCATTTTATATAGTTATATTCTTTCACGGCGCTGTTTAAGCTACGGCGGCGCTGGCGGCGCTACCCCCCGCGCCCGCGGCTGGTCGCCGCCTGCAGCGCCACGCCGGTGGAGGAGCGTGCTAAGTAAAAGAATCACGGCCATGGTTACCTTTTTGAGCTTTATTGAGAGGGAGAGAGAGAGACAGAGAAGGAGAGAGAGAGGGAGAGAAAGAGAGAGAGAGAGGGGGGAGGGAGAGAGAGACAGGGGGTCCCGCCGGGAGAGAGGAGCGGAAGGGAAGGGAAG
>CABHPQ010145531.1:23339-36473 GCA_902168405.1 Peromyscus aztecus
CTGAACAATGAGTTAGAACAGGGAACTGGGAAGAGAAAAGCTTGTAATACATGAGAATTTATTTATTTATTTATTTATTTATTTGAATTAGGGACAAGGCAAAGATCAGGGCCCTGTCTGTATGCACATGAGAAACACAGGCAGTGGATCTGGAATGAAGCAATGAGCTCTTATTTTAGGTGGAAATCTTTTTCCATTAAGTAACTCTGAAAATGCAATTAAATCTGGTGGGGTGGTAAAGCTGTCCTCTGTACCCGACAATAAAGGAGAGGTGACATCCCAAAACTCCCAGGACTGAGTCAGTGGCTCTGGTGTCCAGAAGGAAAGAAACGGATCACTTCCCTGCTGCGTTCTGGGTTCCCTGCCATGTCTGTAGCCAAGCCTAGGATGTTGGAGGTCTTAGCTTGATGTACCCATGCATCTTGGTGCCTGGGGGCAGTCAGCTGACTCTTTGTCTTTCTAGGCTGGGTTCTCTGCCATGTCTGTAGCCAAGCCTAGGATGCTGGAGGTCTTAGCTTCATGTACCCATGCATCTTGGTGCCTGGGAGCAGTCAGCTGACGCTTTGTCTTTCTAGGCGGCACCTTTAACAAGGCTGTTGATGGCCTGGCAGGGCATCCGCTAGCCCATGGCCTTTTCCTCACTTAAAACAGGGACCCAACAGCTTTTGGGAATCAGTGCCAGTACTTGGCAATTTTGTTTTCGGGCTTTTATCCCTTCCCTGGCACACCTTAAATGCCACAGATGACTCTTTTGCCTGTGGGGTCAGGAGCCTTGCTCTCCAGATGCTTAAGTTTTAGTCGGGTAGGTCTGGGGAACAAGAGACGGATTTTACTCTATGTCCTGAAATTTTTTTTTTTTTTCCTGATGATTAGTAGCTTAAGGACAGCTTTTGGAAGATCTGTCAGTAGGCAGATTATAAATCGATACTTTCGGAAGACTTGCCTGAGGCTATGGGCTGATTTTTTGGCTTAAGAGCCATCCTGATTACAGTGAATTCATTTGTATGGAAATTAGCCGCTTCCAGACCCGCCTGTGCTTCACAAGGCAGTTTGGGAATGAGTGGGTGGAGTTGGCGGGGGTTGAACCCGGGGCCTAGTTAGGGCGAGTCATAGAAGCCGTCCAAGCCCGCCCATTTGAGCTCGTCCAAGCCCGCCCATTTGAGCCCGCCCACTGCCGGCGGAAGTCAGACGGAAAAGGTTCCACGTGGGGAAGGAGAAGTGTTTAGAACTTTAGCAGAAAGCTAGGAGAGCTTGGAGATAAAGTAACTCTTATGTGCCCGTTAGCTGGCAGAAGTCCCCGAGACGCTGTTTTTCGGTCAGGTTTACTAGTGCCTGCCCCTATCCGCCAATGTATCTGCCCCTTCCCGCGGTGTTTTTCCGGCCAAGTTTGCTAGTGCCCGCCCCATCCGCCAATGTATCTGCCCCTTGTCCCTTGGCTGCAGCCGAGAGAAAAAATAAAAAATAAAAAATAAAAAACGTAATCCGGAGCCAGGCTTCGGGCGTCCCCAAGAACCGTGGGCGGATTTTCGCCACAAGCCACTTTTTTTGCTCGTCAGCCTCAAAAAAGTGGGGGGCCAGCCACGTGAGGAAAAGACCCCCCGGGAGTCTGGATCGCGTGTGCCGCCCCGTCAGGCGGATAAACGCGCCGGTCTCACGTGGCCCTGGGACGCACCCCGGGTGGTCCCAATGCGAGAAATATCTCAAGCTGCAGACGTGGGGAAAAAGGTCAAAATGTGGGCCTGCGATGGGGACCGACCCTAGCCATGAAGGCCCAGGTCTCCCCCGTCTCAGGAATGCTCGTGAGACGCGCCGGACGCTCAACGGTCGTTCTCAGAGATTCAGGAAACCGTTTACGCTGGCAAAAACGTGGGGTGACTCACCAATCGGAGAAAGCGGTGTGGCATGGAAGGTGTCGCGCCCAGGCAGATGAAAAAGCGTCTCTGTCGCGTTCGGAGCACTTTACGGTTTTAACGCAGCAATCCCAGTTCTCGGGACCTCAGACGCCGCTGAGGGCGCCCGCTCGGGTTGTCGGCACCAATGTTAGTTATATTCTTTCACAGCGCTGTTTAAGCTACGGCGGCGCTGGCGGCGCTACCCCCGCGCCCGCGGCTGGTCGCCGCCTGCAGCGCCACGCCGGTGGAGGAGCGTGCTAAGTAAAGATACACAGCCATGGTTACCTTTTTGAGCTTTATTGAGAAGGGGGGAGAGAGAGAAGGAGAGAGAGAGAGAGAGAGAGAGAGAGAGAGAGAGAGAGAGAGAGACAGGAGTGGGAGGGAGAGAGACAGGGGGCCCGCCGGGAGAAGAGAAGAGAAGAGAAGAGAGGGAACAGAGCGCCCACCCGCTTTTTAAGCTGGAACACAGGCGAAGGCTGATGACGTAATTGAAGACCAAACCCTTACAGCCAGTTCCCACTTCTTCTCCTTCCCCCATCTCCCCACCTCTCCCACATCCCACTCCTCAGAGGGGGTAAGGCCTCCCTTGGGTAGTCAACAAAGTCTGGTGTACCAAGTTGAGACAGGGCCTAGCCCCACCCCTTTGCATAGTGGCTGAGCAAGGTAATCCACCATAGGGGATGGAAGAGCAATGTTTCTATATCTACCCTGGCCATATTAGGGACAGGAAATGGGAGACAAAATGTAGGGAGCATATAAATACTACTGAACCTCTTGGGATGATGTCTCCATGGGCCACATCCGGTGGCCAGCTCTGCAACGTGTAGATCTCATTGCAGTCTCTAGCGCAGGCCTCCTAGCCTGCGAGAGGCTTCAGGTATGGGCAAGGCACCATCCAATACTAAATTTGGTTTACCGAGTCAGGCAGAAAGGCTACAGAATGGACATCCAATAAAACCTGGGGACTGTGATTCAGGGCATGTCAATTTGGTGATCCTGGGAAGCTGTTTTCTATACAACTGCATGCTCAGCCTCTGTTATCACCCAAGCCTTTGGGTCCAATAAGGTATTGGCTGCTCCAGCTAAGCCAAAAGGCACAGAGCCCCAATATCTACCACTGAAATCCCTCATTCAGACATACCCTCTAGCCCAGGGCCTGTGGGGCTCTTACCAACCACCATCTCAGTTCTGAATGCTTCAAAGCCCAGTCTCACTGAAAATTGCTGCTTATGCCCAGGTACCAAAGCCCCCTATTACAAAGGGATAGCAGTTAAGGGAAATTGTACTATATCCCATAACTTACAAGCTTGCAGTTAGCAACAACCTATTAAGGGGAGGATCACTTTGCCATTAGTAACAGGAAATGGCCTCTGTCTAGGTAAACCCCCACATGGCTATTCCCATCTCTGCAGTCTTACTCAGGATCCAATGGGAGCTGGCTTCCTGATCCACCAGATGACACCTGGTAAGCATGTGCCTGTAGCCTAAGCCCCTGTGTTAATGTTCAGTTTTGAATCAGACCAAAGATTTCTGTGTCCTGGTTCAGCTAGTCCCCAAGATAGTCTACTACCCTGATGATAAAGACTTTTACCAATTAGAAACGTCACCAAGACAGGGGAAATTAGAAGCTGTCACAGCCGTCTTGGTATCCACCCTCCTAGGTATCGGTGTAGCTGGAGCCATAGGCACTGGAACTTCAGCTTTGATACCACAAGATCAGAATTACAGGGCCTTGAGATGCATATATAGCCACCCTAGAAAGTCCATCACCCACCTAGAGGAATCTCTCTCTTCTCTTGCTCAGGCAGTCCTTTAAAACAGGAGGGGACTTGATTATTATTTCTGGAACAGGTGACTATGCACAGCCTTTGGAGAACAACTTTGCTTCTATGCAACCATTCTGAAGTTATCAGGGACTCGATGACCCTGCTTAGAGAAAGGCTGCATGATAGACAATTAGAAAAACAACAGAATCTTTATTCAGTTGGTCACCCTGGTTATCCACCCTGGACTCCTGATTCTTCTTCTTTTAGCCCTGACTTGTGGACCTTGTATCATTAACGCCTTAATCAGGTTTTGGTTTTTTTTTTTTTTTTTGGTTTTTCGAGACAGGGTATCTCTGTGTAGCTTTGTGCCTTTCTTGGAACTCACTTTGTAGACCAGGCTGGCCTCGAACTCACAGAGATCTGCCTGCCTCTGCCTCCTGAGGGATGGGATTAAAGGCGTGTGCCACCACCGCCCGGCTGAGGTTTGTTAAGGAATGGATCTCCATAGTCCAACTGATGATTTTAAAGCAACAATAAAAACCTATAAACCTGGAAGAAGCATCTCTAGGATTGGAGATGATGCACTACTCAAGTGGGGAATGAGAAGACCAGGCAAATATCATGACAGGCCCCTAATAACTCAGTTAAGAACTAGGCCTCAGTTCACAAACAAAGGGCAATCAATCACCAACACCCCTGACAGTGGACAAGGAGAATCGCACACACACCTGGGCCAACTCCCTCCACCCACCCCCACACAGGTAATACCCAAATAAAGGATGATGCCTAGGGCTTGTCCAGATTTGCCCAAGAATGGAAAAACTATAGCCTTAAACCCACCCCTGCTAGCCCTAACCAATTAGAAATGTACTAACATAACTGCCACTCACTTAAGCCAATTGTAGATAAAATGACCAAATGATCTAACTGCCCGAGGAACTCCCCTTAGCTGTGCTTAGAAGGAGCTTACACGTTTTTCTCAAGGTCGTCACCATTTTGCACAAGTGAGTGACCCCACATGCATGTGGTGTAATAAATGCCCCCTTGCTGATCGCATCGTGACTGGTAATCTTTCTGGGGACTTCTCGTGGACCCCAACAACTAAGAGCTCCAAATGTACTTTGCAACTGTAAAACTTCCCAGAATGAAGACAAACACAGCCTCTAAGTTTTATGAGGATAAAGGAATGAGGCCTCTCCAGAGCTCACCACATTTCCTGAGAGGGGCAATAACCAACATCTGTGGTAATAGTACCTCAAGCTGTAGCTGTCTACTGTTAAACAAGCCTGAGTTAAACCTTCACTTTGCCTTACTGAAAGTCTAATGCTATGTCAGGAATTCTTGTTCCCCAAAGGACATACATTCCAAAGGTATCTCTCAGTCAGCCTCTACTCAATGCTCACACTTGGCTGTTAATCCTGACATTTCTCCTTATGTCTGACCTGAGAGGAAGGTGTCCATGACAAAGCCTTCAACTGTAGTACTCGGCCAGCTTTCTGATGCTGTGACCAAATACCCGAGAGAAGATCTACCCGAAGGGAGAAGGAGCTCCTTTGCCTTAGGGTGTCAGTTTTGTTGCTTTGGGGCCTTGTGGAAAGGTACCCACTGTTAGAGGAAGAGGCCAGATTTTCAGTATCCCTTCAAGGCATGCCACCATCTGGGCCCACCTCCTACAGGTTCTACCCCCTCCCAATAGTGCCAACAGCTCCGACCAAACCTTTGGAGAAGTTTGATTTCTTAAGTAACACATATAACCTAACTCTTAAATAGACTTACCCAAGTCTTTTGAGATGTTTACCCTGAGCCAGAACAAACAGCTTAAGGCTAGCAGAAATTTCTGTCTTCAATAGCCCTTCTGTTCCTCTGTTACAGACTGGTTAAGTTACTGGTCAGTGAGCACAGAGAATCAACACTATGATATCAAGTGTGGGGGTGGGGCAGGCAAAGGGATCAAGCAGTAGGCAGTAAGGTAGGAGAAAAGCAAGGAAACCATGGGGCTTTCAGTAATGAAGTACTCCAGACAGGAGCTATGTTGCACGCTGTTTCAGCTACTCTGGGTTCTGCTAAGAGTTCAGAGAAGATGGAGCTAAAAGTGGCCAATGAATGTGGAGACTTGATAAGGAAGCATTTTGGAGGAGAGGTGGTAGTTGAAGTCAAATCAAAATGGACAGAACAGATGAGAAAAAATGGAGACAGTATAGGCAGTCAGATGTGTAGAGCAGCTCTGTCAGGAATGAGATGCTGGAAGGAAATGCAGATAAGGGAAAGCTTGTCTTAATCTTGAAATATGTTACCCTCCCCTCAGAGCTCAGGGAATTCCACGAAAGAGGAGGTGAAAAGACTGTTAGAGCCAGAATGGAAGACACCAGGAGAACAAAGCCATCTGAATCAACTAAACAAGGCGCATATGAACTCAGAGACTGAAGCAGCAAGCACAGGGCCCACACGGCCTGCATCAGATCCTCTGCATATATATTATAGCTATTAGCTTAGTATTTTCATGGAACTCCTGACTATGAGAACAAATGGGTCTCTGCCTCTTGTTCCTGCTCTTTGGGTTCTTTTCCTCTTATTGGGTTGCTGTAGCTAGAGTTTTCCTGCCTGGCCCACAGTCAGGACAAATCTCTGTCACCTGCCAGTCCCACAGCCGCTCAGACCCAACCAAGTAAACACAGAGACTTATGTTGCTTACAAACTGTATGGCCGTGGCAGGCTTCTTGCTAACTGTCCTTATATCTTAAATTAATCCATTTCTATAAATCTATACCTTGCCACGTGGCTCGTGGCTTATCGGCATCTTTCATGCTGCTTGTCCTGGCGGTGGCTGGCTGTGTCTCCTTCCACCTTCCTGTTCTTTTCTCCTCTCTGTTAGTCCCGCCTATACTTCCTGCCTAGCCACTGGCCAATCAGTGTTTTATTTATTGACCAATCAGAGCAACACATTTGCCATACAGAACATCCCACAGCAGGTTGTTGTGTCCAACATGATAGTTTTTGCTTCATCTTGTATTTTATTTTGTCATATTTGGTTGTTATCTCTTAGGAGCCTGTTCTTTTCTAATGATAGACAGAAAGGAAGTGGAGCAGGAGGGAAGAGGAGATGGGGAGGGCTCAGAAGAGTAGAGGGGGTGAAAACTATAATCAGGATATATTGTATGACAAAATAATCTATTTTCAATAAAATGAGAAAAAATATATATTACTGTTCAGATGGGAATAATCCAATAGTGAGGGGAGAGAGACCAACTAAGAGAATGACAGAAGAAAGCATAATTCCAGATTCTCACTTGCTGGGAGGAAAGAAGTTAGCCTTTGATAGGAACATTTATACCTTTGAAAATATAAACAAAGATGGAACACAAGAGAAGCAGTTAGGTAGAGATTAGGTGGTGGGAACATAGGAGTACCAGTCCTCAGTTCTCTTAAAAATTCTAGCTCCTAACAAATTAATACAGCAAAAACATTTCTCTTCTGGGCTAATGTTGAAGAAAACCCTTTGAAAATATTTCTCCCTTCTTCTTGTCCAAGAAAAGCTTAAAGTAGGAAGGACCACTTTTAATCAGAAATGTGCTGTTGGAATAGGTGCAGGAGATGAACTGAACTTGGATTTGTGGAAAGGTGGGGTAAATATCCTGAAGGGACAGCAGAGGACTCAGAAAGAGCCATCAGAAGTCAAGACTGTTGGGAAAGTGAAAAACTAAAAAGGGCTAGTCAGTATAAACAAACTTAGGTAGCTGTGTATGCTGGCTGGCAATGATAGAAGTCACAATTCTGTCTTCCTGCACAGGAGGAACACATCAGAAGAATGGCTCTTAGGTCCTTGAAAAAGACACTTCTGAGTTGCAGGAAATACATATGCATCCCAAAGGGACAAAGGAGTGACTAACACATGTAAGCCCTTTGGAAGTTACTTGTTGTTGTGTATGTGTGGTATAGGTGTGGGCCTGTGTGTGTGCTCCTGGGCAGTGTGCACATGTAAGGAGGCCAGAGGCCAATGTCAGGAGCGTTCCCCTATTGCTATTGACTCCTCCCTCTTTTTGAGACAAGGTCTCTCACTGACTGACTAGAGTGGCTAGCCAGTGAGTGCTGAAGATTCAGTCTCAGACTCCCCAGTGCTGGGGGTACAGTTCTGCCATGCTGGTTTTACTTCTCACATGGATGCTGGGATACATACTCCTATCTCCGCACTTATGTGACACACTTTGCTGACCACCTCTGGCCACCCCATAAGCCTTTGCAGCAAGTGCTCCAGTCTATGTAGATTAGAATAAGCAGTAAGTTCTCTTGGCAGCCGTGAATAGGCACTAACAGGGGCTTGGGCCATCCGAGGGAACTGTTAGAAATAGTGCCCGAGGCTTAAGTCTTCATGTGGAGAGGGTGTGTTGTTGCTAGTTTTTTACTCTTTTCTCTTTGGGGAACCTGCCATCCAGCTACCAAATAAATACACATACCAGGGCTTATTCTTAATTATGAATGCCCGGCCTTAGCTTGGTTTATTTCTTGCCATCTTTTCTTAACTTAAATTTTCCCATCTACCTTTTGCCTCTGGACTTTTTCCTTTTCTTACTTCTGTATATCTTACTTTCACTCTTACTCTGTGGCTGGCTGTGTATGGCTGGGTGTCTGGCCCCTGATGTTCTCCTCTCCTTGTTCTTTTGCTCCTTCTTCTTCCTCCTGTATTTCTCTTTCTATTCATTCTCTCTGCCTGCCAGCCCCACCTTTCTCCTGCCTTGCCATCTGCTGGGGATATCTTTCTATATGCCATGAAAATGTCCTGCTATGATTGATTGATAAATGAAATGCTGATTGGGCAGTAGCCAGGCAGGAAGTATGGTATAGGCGGGACAAGTAGAGAGGAGAATTCTGGGAAGTGGAAGGCTGAGTCAGGAGATGCTGCCAGCCATCGCCATGAGAAGTAAGATGTAAGATACCAGTAAGCCACGAGCCACGTGGCAAGGTATAGATTTATAGAAATGGGTTAATTTAAGATATAAGAACTAGATAGCAAGAAGCCTGCCATGGCCATACAGTTTATAAATAATATTAGCCTGTGTGTGTTTTTTGGGTCTGAGAGGCTGCAGAAACATAAGGCCGCAGGAGCCAGGTGGACACAGGAAAACTTCAACTACAAATGGTGCCAGAACATGGGGTAAGAATTTCCACCTAAAAAGGAGAAAGAAGATTCAAAACAGAGCTAGAAACAGCTTCCTAGTTGTCTCTCTCAAGTTAGTCACAGTCTGTGTGCTCGAGCTACTCTATGGCAGCTTGGCAGCACATTCCCGCTGAGTTACACAGAGGTTTCTGCAAGCCACACAATGTGGAGCATGGTGGATATAGGTTTTGCTACCAAAAAAAAAAAAAAAAAAAAAAAGGGGGGGGGGGGATTTCTGGTCTACACACTGCTTTGATAGAAGCATAGACCCATTGCCTTCCAGAGTCAGCAGACAGCATGGCTCCCAGCTCTAGTGGTGAATTATCTCCACCATGTTGAAAAGCTAAATTGGGCGGAGCTAGCAGCCAAGGCTTCTGTTTCAGTACTAACTGCTGCAGTTTAAAGCAATAGATTCACAATAAGACAGATTCAGATGGGATAAACCTCTAAAGTTTACAATGTGTGTAAACATGTACATAGGCTTGGAAGAGAGAAAAAAAGTAATATAAACAGTTATATAAAGAAATAGTTTTAAAATATAAAGTCTTTAAAGAGAAAGTAAAAGTAATATAAAAAAATAAGCCACATAAAGATGGATATTACACAGAGAATTTGGATTGTGCTGTCTTTGATATTCTTAACTGCAGAAAGACTTGATTGTAAAGACTGCTCAGTTAAACCAATATGTTTGTTTTAAAGGTGCCTTGACTTCAAAATTTGGATCTAAGTATATGTTGCTTTGGAAAGGAGGCTCTGTTTTTGTTTCCACAGAAAGCAAGAGGCTATGGATTTGTTCCAGATTAAGATACATCAGGTTTGACCAGCCAAGACCCCCTGAAAGGTCTCTGATGACACCATGGCCCAGATGATCCAACATCCAGAGAAGTTTCAAGGCAACTGACTCAGACAATACAGCCTCATGGACTACCCCATAATCCTAAAATTTTCTTTGTGTCCCCATAAGATACAGCACCCCCATCCAGCAGGAAGCAGTAAAAGAAAATACGCCCAAATTCACAAGTATACCAAGTGGGTTTTGGAGATGGAATTAGCTCACTCCTTCTCTAAACCCAAGCATATTACTAAAAGAAAAGGTTAAGAGATTCTTGTGTCCTAAATCAGAAGAGCCCTCTGGTGTGAGACAGAGAAAAACCAATATTTTTATTTAAAACAGGTTGATTATAAATGCAATCTCTTTCTATAGAAGAAAGGGGGATATGATATAGAAATATAGGATATAGATATGATAGGATAAAAGGGTGGATTATTGAACCTACTTTTAAAGAGCAACTTGTTTAAAATGTTTTACATTGGTATAGATTTTAGTTTATTGATACACATTTAGAGTTGACTTTGTTCTACTATATATATTTCTACTCTTATTTAAGGTATTATGTTTATGTAACTCATTTAGATTGTAATGGATAATCAATACAGATTAATAATTAGTCTTCTATGATAGTCAAACTTATAGTCATGTTAAGTTTTCTAGGTATACATAAATATAATTCAATTAGGTAGGTAATCTTCAAACACTTCAAAGACCTACAGAATATGGCATTTAAAATTTTTTAAAAATTTAGACTTTCTGGACAGTGAGACATGTCTGCTCCTGGCAGCACTGATTTGCTTCAGAGAGGAAGGTGGGCATTGAAGACACTCCATGTAGAGTTTATCTTCACC
Source organism: Peromyscus aztecus (assembly GCA_902168405.1). Classification (NCBI taxonomy): domain Eukaryota; kingdom Metazoa; phylum Chordata; class Mammalia; order Rodentia; family Cricetidae; genus Peromyscus; species Peromyscus aztecus. The sequence goes on from CABHPQ010145531.1 coordinate 33,833, forward strand.
TTGGCAAAAATAGCCATTTGGGCAAGAAACTGTTCTTGCCTGGACTGCTTGATTGACTGAACATGCAGGACCCATAGAAAGGTGACCACTGAATTTTGCTTGGTGAAATGGTCCTTCAGGTTCCTGATTCACAGAGGAAACTGTCAGACATTCTACAGGACACATAGAGAAGTGACTGAGAGACTCTAGGCCTGTGGGCTGAAGACAGATGCCCCAACTTTACAGAGGAACTTTGGATGACTGTCCAGGCTGCCAGCTGTCTCTGTCTACTCTTACAAGACTCCCGAAAGTTGCTCGTATCCTTCTCCCATTTCTCAGGTAATATTATATCCTTCTGAGGTCTTTGATGTAGTTGAAGACTAGATAGTTATAATTTTCCTTAGTTATGATAAAAGATAAGTTAGATATGAAACCTTAGACTCACAAATATAGGATAGATAGGATATCTTCTTTAATTTTGCCAAATACAAATAGACTAGATATTATAGTTCTATAGAACTATAGTTCTTGCTTGATAATTGTTTTGTTATATGTAATTTTACTATTGTTAAAGTTAATAACCTTCCTTTTGAGAAAAAAAGAAAAGGGGAAGTGCTGTGGATGTCTTTCTGTATGCCATGAAAATGTGCTGCTATGATTGATTGATAAATGAAATGCTGATTGGGCAGTAGCCAGGCAGGAAGTATGGTATAGGCGGGACAAGCAGAGAGGAGAATTCTGGGAAGTGGAAGGCTGAGTCAGGAGACGCTGCCAGCCGCTGCCGCCATGAGAAGATGTAAGATATCGGTAAGCCCAAGCCATGTGGCAAGGTATAGATTTATAGAAATGGGTTAATTTAAGATATAAGAACTAGTTAGCAAGAAGTCTGCCATGGCCATACAGTTTATAAATAATATTAGCCTGTGTGTGTTTATTTGGGTCTGAGAGGCTGCAGAAACATAAGGCCGCAGGAGCCAGGTGGACACAGGAAAACTTCAACTACAGCCATTGGCCATTCAGCTCTTTATTAGACCATCAGATGTTTTACACAGGCAAAGTAACACAGCTTCAGAATTAAACAAATGGAACATATAAGAATGCAACACATCTTTGCATCATTAAACAAATATTCCACAGCATAAACAAATATAACACATCTTAATATTCCACAACAAGGGTATGTGCTACAAGTCCACAGATTTTGTAGTCAATGTCAAGGCCCACTTAAGAAGAGTTGGAGGAACCTGGCTATTTGGTCCAGGAGAGAATCTGTCACTCTCAAGCTACCCGGGACCACACCTTTCTTCAATGTTTAATTGAAAGAAAAGTTATATTCTGGTCTGTTTTTTCTTCTTCTAGTCAAATTAATTTCTCTCCTCTGACTTCATAGTAATTTGAAGAAATTAGAAATAGAAATTTCTCATGTAGCACCTCAGCAGTTCTCATAATCTTATTTCACTGTGCACATATGCACACAATGACACTTTCCCAAGGGACCATTAAGCCAGTGTCTCCCAGTTACAGGATCTGCGCAGCACTGGGATACAAGGAAGAGATTCACTGACACAGGGTCCTCAGGTCTCTTCATTTATTACCCACAACCTCCCCCCACATTCAGACACCGAATAAAGACAGCTAAGATACATTGCTACTTCACCACCAATGTTTTTGGGGTGTTTTGTTTTTAATTTAGCCCTGAAGAACCTGGTCCTTAAGACAAGGTAGGTGTGCTTCAACATGCGCACAATTTGGAGGCTTGTTATCTGAGAGTCCCTCAAAGGTAAGCAATCTGCAGCTTATTCTCAGAGTATTGAAAAGCCCTAACTCCTATGAAATACTAGTCACACTTGGTAGGTAGATTTAATACAAAAGATAATAAGTATTGTTGAAGGTCGGGACCATTCTTCACTTCTAGTGGGAGTGGAAATGGTGCAGCTACTTTGAAAGCAGTATGGCGTGTTTTCAAAGTTTAGACATGGAGTTATTAGACAAGTCTAGCAACTCCACTCGATTTCAGCTTCGCTCAATAGAAATGAAAGCATGTGCATACAAAAACGGGTACATGAATGCTTATAGTTGCATTATCCTTAATAGCTAAGAGGTGGAAACACTGACATTCCTAACAACTGCTGAATATATTAATGGAAATGTAGTATGGAGTACAATAGAATACACTTCAGTGAGGAAAAAGAAACGGAATGTTGACTTATGCTACAGCTCATGAACCTTGAAAGCATTATGATAAATGAAAGAAATCAGACACAAAGACCACATATTGTATAGCTGTTTTTATTTGAAATGTTCAGACTAGGCAAATTCATAGATATAGAAAGTTAAGTAGTGTTTTCTAGGGCAAAGGTTTTTTGGAGAGGCAGCTAGGGATAGCGCTTGCTAAAACGTAAAGGTTTGAAAAACAAATATCCTAACACTGTGGCCATAGTTGCACCTATCTATGAATATTTCTAAGAACCATAGACTGCTGCACTAAAATTGGGCAATTGTTTGGTACGTGGGTTGTACCTCATTAATGCTGTTATTTAAAAAATGCCATCAATTATTTCAATAACTGAAATTTGGGATTGAAAATCCAAAACGTTGTTATTTCATGTCCCCGCCGCCAACAACTGGGGGGCTCCCGGGCCAGTGTCGGCTTTCACGTGTG